>WYDI02037783.1:20926-115844 GCA_009867235.2 Psittacus erithacus | reverse complement strand
AAATCAAAAACACAGCACTGCACCAGCTACTAAGAAGGAGAAAAATGACTGCTGCTGCTGAACCCAGGACACCTGTCAATCCTAATGCTAATGACCACAAATACCTCTGTCTACTTCCTATGCTTGAACCATCTTCATAGGCAAATACACTCAAGTGGAGTATGTACCAATATCTCTCACAGATAGCTTTTTTAATCCCTTCACCATTCACTGGATTGCAACCATTGACAAAATGGTAACCCCAGACCCAATAGTAACAGTATCAGTTTGGGATAATTGCACAGTGTCGTCTTAATCAACAACAGCAGCCCCTCTATACATGGGCCATGGCAAGAGGGGTCTGATTTTCAGAGAAAAGGTGCCCACAGCACATTCTCGGTTTCTAGCAAGTAGGGAAATCTAAAGCATCTTGATTGATTTTACTTAGGATTCTCCACTGTTCAACTGGAAAACCTAGTTTCTATATTTAGTGCGGATGTATAAAAATTAGCCTGCTAGACCTCATGTAGTGACATAGCAAATAGCTCAGCCTGAACTGTATCTTATCCATATGTAATATCTCTAGCTTCCCCCATTTTCTCCAGTTCCTGCAGTTCATTAAAGAAAGAGACATTAGTATCATCCCTGACTTACTGTAGGAGGCAATCAGTGAAAACTTTTGCTGCTGGTGGTTGAAAAGTTGCCAAAGAAATGGTAATGACACGTACATCCACCTCTCACAGGAAAGTGTTCTGTTATTAAGAGCTGCTATTCTCTTTCCAAACACTCCAGGGAGCTATGAGCCTGCAATTCAATTTTTCAATCCAGGAAGTGAAATCTTAGTGTAATTGTGAGCTTGCTTATTTATTTATTTAAAGTTCTGTCATTAATTGACAGAACATTTTAACTTAGATTATTATCTTAAATTATCTGTGAAATGAAATACAGAAAATAAGGTCTTGTCATTTTGTTATTTTTTAATTTTTTTTATGTTATCTCCTAATATAAATGCATGCTTCAAATGAAAATGTAAGACCTAAGATACTGTTATGACACATCTGCATTTGAGCCTCCAATTCCTGAAGATACCCTGGCAGAGAATGCATTTTCGTAAGTGCCTGTACAATACAGACCTGCTTTTAAAATAATTTCATAAAACTCTGTATTACACCTGCCATCATTTAAATAAATAGATAGATGAATGAAAAGACAAGAATCCTCTGCATCCCAGCTGTGAATATCACTGTTTAATAAAACAGAAAAACTTCTTCTCTGGAGACTTCTTGTTATTACCGCACAATAGCTAGTCATCATGCTGTTGTCTTAAAGCATAAATGCTGTCAGCAAAAGGGCAGAAATTGTATTGACAAGGCTTGGAAGTGGGCTGATATAATAATAATTATATGGGGTTTGGCACTGACGGCTATTTTAGACAGCTCAACTAGCTTTAAGAGACACACAAACTACATTGTATTCCTGACAAGTTATAGGAATGAACTAGAAAAGTCTTAAAAAAAAACAAAAAACCAACAAAACACACTCCCCAAAAACTCCAGTAATAAAAGCAGCAGTAAAACCTGGAATAGCAGGGGCCTTTACAGGAGTTTACAAAAGCTTAATTTTCCTTCAAGTAACTTCTGGGTTCTAGCCCAGACCCTTGTTACAGGGCATATCAGACAATCTGACTGCCAAACAATCACAGATACAGAACAATTCTCTCCACTTACTAAAGACTGAATTTCATTAACATATTTGATAGCTATTTCAACGCCTTTTTTACTTTAAAAATGTTTTTACTATAAGGTTAAATCTTTGTCCCGTGTTTATATCCTCCACTGCCAATGGAAGGCAATTCCTCTCTCTCTCTCACTGTCACTTTTGATGAAGGTTTCACTAATTGAAAAGCAGCAGCATTTCTGTTAGGCAACTTCTGATCACTTACTGTCTTTAACTATTATCAATTTCTACTACACTGAGGACTGTATGGAGTCCTGGGTTGCACTGATGTACACAAGATAGTCCTTGATGTTAACATTTATTCTGAACTGTTAAGACTATCAGAATAGTCAACCTGATCACACCTTTTTGATGTATAGAGTTGAAGTGACAGTCCCAGAGTCAAAGGAAGCACTGTGGTCATACAGTGACCAGCCTCAAGGCAACCCAACTCAAAAAGAATACTGAAGCACAAAGTTTATACATTTATATATTTCTCAGTTTGAGAAATTGGTATTTTCTGCTCTAAGCTGAAAATGCCTCCAGTGGCATCTCCAGTTGCAAAGAAGTAATCAGGTCAGTACCAGCACGGAGATACCAGCACAGTATCCCCATGCACATTTTATCAAGGCACTTTGATTTTCAGCTCCTCTGCAAAGGTGTTTGCTTCACCATTTCATCAAAAGCTCATGTTTTAAATTTAACTGTCAGCAAAAAACCTCATTTCCTCTGCTCTCCCTCTTTCCTTACTGAGGCAGTAATATTCACAAGCTAAAAGACTATAAAGCATAATGAAAATAGAAGTTTAGATTTCAACTGAATGCCACCAAAATGTAGATTTGAAATTGCAGGCTGTCTCTCTGCTCAGAAACTCTGCCCTCTGCAAGGAAAAAAATAACAACAAAAAACCCCACAAACCACCACCACAAACACATTGACATCAACAAACCAAGCAAGGTTTTGTGTCATGGCTAAGACTCAAGTGCATTGACTTTTCCATGAATGCTTTTCATGAAATAGAGTTTCCCTGGATTAGGAATAAACAGTTGTTTAGCTTCATGCTATTTGTTGTAAAAACTTAACAAAGCTTAAACTTAAGGCATACACTTACTTATTCCCATTTTATCATTAATGATAACTCTTACAGTTCATGCCGAAAAGAGACCACAACACACAAACCTTTATAACTTCCAGATTTCTTTCTATGCTACAGCTACTAATAAAATGCTCACAGTAGGACGTACTCTTCCTTTCACAAATCTTCTCTGTTGACAGGTTCAGGACTCAAGACTGAAGCTAAACTTTCCCAGAATTGTCAGTGTGACAGAAAGAAAAGAAATGGGAAAAAATAGCAACCTGCTGGACAACTCCTGGGAGTCTCATGCTACATGGGATAAAAAAAAATACTGTATTAGGAAATTTCAGATCAAAGTTCCAATTTGCAGTTGGAATTAAAAAAAAAAACAAAACAAAAACAAACAAAAGCTGAGAGAAAGGGAAGAAGGGAGAAATACAACCTGATCTCTGTAACATAATGAAATGTCTGTAACAGAATGCATTTAAAACTTGAGCAGAACTCCAGAGATTATTCTTCTGGGGGGGAAAAGGTGACTTAAAACATTGTTTGGTAACCCAGGACTCACTGAAAGTAAGAAACTCAGCTTTAGCTTTAACATGGATCCACACTGACTCTAAACACTGACACTTCACGTATGATGCAAAATGCATACAACAATCAACTAAGCTGGGTACCTCAGAACATTCTTGAATAATATTCTCCTATCTGCAGAGTAAGATGTCTAGCATATAAATCAATCTTCATGTCTCAGAGATTCACTGATGAGCACTAATGCTATTTCCCAGAGCATTAACCAACCACAGGTGTCAGTTTTTACGCACATTTGGTGAACATTTCTTTTGCTGATGCACTAATATTTTTCTGAGTGAAGGACAGCAAAAGGTACTGGACAATTGCTCACTTTTCTAATGAGGCTTCAGTATGAGAAAAGTGACAGCAGAGTTGCTTAAAAGTATTTTGCGGCTTTCCTGTTGCTCTGCTCTGGAATGAATATTGACAAGTTCTGCTAGGAGTTCCCACACACCGGCTGGCAAAGATGAAAGTGGTTGGAAGGAGAGTGTCAGTCCCTTGCATATTTCCCCACTTTTAAAGTAATTACCAATTTAATAAACATTGATTTCAAGGAAAAAGAAAAGATTCCAGCTTTAGGCTTTCATGAATCAGTGCAAAAGCACTGTGGTTTCCAGTGATTATTCCATAGTTTTCCTATACATTAAAAAGGGTCTGATCTCCCATATGTTTCCATGCACTGGAGAAGACTTTGCTCAGCTAGCTAACCCAAGTGACTTGTGTATTTGAAACACCATGTTGAATTAAAAACCCCTTGGTTTCTGGTACAAAGGGACTGCCAGTGAAGCCTGTCACCTCATGCCACTCTGCCCATTTCTCTGGAGGTACTCTACATAGGTCTGTCTCCAATTGCTTCAGCATAACAGTTCCATTTAATGCTGCAAATACAGTAGTCCATTTAGAGACACGAGGCAATTCTGCGAAGCAATTTAGATGAAGGCTATCTGATCTGCTCCAAATGTGTCCTCTTCACTAACATTTTCAGGGATAGCCTCACACATACAGTATTTTTATACTATATATAAAAAAAAAAAATGAAATGTCAAGAGCACTAGAGGCATTCACCTTATAGCCCCACTTCCTGTGATGCAAACACAATTTACCTCCCTTACCATGTAGCCTTTCACATGTGCTTATATACACAGATATAAAACTGAGTGCTTCAGAAAGATGTAAAATGACTAACAAGCATCAGATACTTAGTTACGTGGATTACAGTTAGCATTGAACTAAGGATGGAAATTCAGATAGCAATATATAAGGGTAAGATCCATTAGAGTACATCTACTGTTTGCCAACACACTTGACTGATTTTCAAGCTCACCATCTCACCAGCCACACTAGGAGAATCTTGAAAAGTACAGACTAAAGACTATGTCTCACTAAAGGATGCACAGTGGGCTCAAGCGTTTCCTTAAACACTCCAGATTTTAAGGATCAGATATTTTGGCAGTCTCAGCTCTTAGGCTGGAAATAGTTCAAGAAAAGCTGGGTGGAAAGTCTAGGTTAACTGCTTGTGAGGTATCACAGTTGGCACTGCTGTGCCAAGCCTGTTCAAACTTCACAAAGGAGAGCCTGGACATGCAGCACTTCAGCTCTCGTCCTCAGAGATCCCAGGTTAAATGCACATGTGAGTTCATGCTACTGTGCAAATAATGCTGAGCCTGTACTAGACTATAGACTCAGAAAACTGACAGTGCAGGCACACCTTACAAAAATATCGATTTTGAATACAGTTACTGGCCTCATCCAAGCTTGCTGAGATCAAGAACCCTACACACTTCAGCAGGTTTGAGACTACAGGCAACACTTTGCAAATACTTGCAGACAGGATAAAATGACAAATTTTAGTGCATCCACTATGACATAAATGTGTGAAAGTATGGGTTACACCTAAGGAGAGAAAGATGTATGCTTGGAGAACTGTTGCATAAAAATGTTTAGTCAAAAAAAAAAAAAAAAAAAGGCAAATACTACGTTTTAAGAACTTAGATAAGGAAAACACATTTAAAAGCCCCAGCTCCTACTTCCTGGGAAATTATATATGTTGTTTTAAAATTCTTTGTCCAGAATTTAGGTTCAAAATGGTATTTGGACTATTACCACTACTCTAAGACTTCAATGTGTTTCTCTGAAGCTTTAATTCAGTGATATTTTGTTTTTAAGGTTGGACAATATTCCATTTTGAACCAAAATTAACGTAGCACATTGACTGTAATTCTTCAATGATCCTCATCCGTTGGAATAAATGCTACTTTACAAAAAAGCACAGTGGAGTCAATCAGTCTATATATCATTAAACCCACTATTTTTCATTGGATGCCTTAAGGACTTTGTGGACCTTCTCAACTCAAAGCTCTTTGGCAGGCCCAATTTCACTAAAATACTTTACAAAGTTGCATACTCTGGCTCTCAAAATGGGAATGCCTAGCTGCATATATTTCACTTTGTATTGTACTTCAGACATTTGATTGGTGAACCTCAGAAAGTATTTCACATGTTGCTCCAGCAATGATCAACAGTGTAATTTTAAAATCAGATTTATTCATTACAGGTTTAATTCACTTTTCTCTGAATAACGGTAGAGTAAATCAACTTATACAGCTGTACGAGCAAAATATAACTCTCTTCTGGAGCAAAAGACAGAGAGTAGAGCTATACAGCAGACCTCCATGGTCATAAGGCTGAAGTCCAGAATAGGATGGTCATATAGCCTCGAGGCCTGCTCACCTGCAGAGTATATTCCTGTTTCTTCAGAATTACCCTAATCACTGTAGGTTGGTTCATTTCTGAAACATCTTGCCTTTTTCTCAAGCCTATTCAGTCATCAATATCTTTTCCACTTTTAAAGGAAAACTGAGAAGGCACAAACAGATGGCAGTTGTTCAGAAACTGTTGTCTTGTGCTATAGATTTTTTTAAAACAGCACATCACAGAATCACAGAATACTTGAGGGTGGGAGAGACCTCTGGAGATCATATGGCCCAACACCCAAGCATGGCCACCCAGAGCCATTTGCCCTGTTACTTATGATAACCTCTTTTACACTGAGCCCAAAAGAATGCTAGCTAAAAGACATTTTGATCACACAGAGACATTTACAGTCCCAATATTATTTCCTAGATTTTACCTTTGATTCAACATAATTAAAAAAGTTACATGCAAGTAAAAGATGACCTTCCTAGAAATGTTTCATTTTACAAAATGAGAACCATCTGCCAAAGATGTAGCATTATGCTAAACGATTAAATGCAGCAACTTTTTAATGCAGCTATGGATTTGATATTTATAAAAGCAAACATATATAAATAAAATCCACGCTAAATACATATGCTACTACAAACAGCACTGCATAGATCGTAATTATAATCAGAAAAAAAATTAAATTTCTTCTTTAAACTAACCATGTTTCTTGTGGAGCAATTTGGATTAAATCTGTCTCTCCTTAAGTATGCAGAATACCCTATTTTCTAAAACAATTCATTTACCCTGGAAAGCTCATAAGTGAAGCTGCTGGCTAGTATTCAGCATATCAATCACTGCAGAGTCCAAAGTTTAAAATACAGAAGCAAAGCAAGGACAAGATTAATACCGCTAATTTTTCTATTGTGACTGAAACAAGTTACATCTTACCCACAGACTACACTATGTACTAGTACATGTTCATTCATAAGCATGAACACATCTAGAAAAAAAACAAACAACAAAAATAGTATTAATGCACATACACACAGACTTCAACCCCTGATCTTACAGCTACAGTCAAGACCCATTCAGCATAACCGCTCACGTGCCTTTTTCTAGATATTCAGTGCGTGCAAATTTTGTATCTGAATACATGACTACATCCAATGGACCATAAAAAATTGTAATTCATTTTTCCAGTGTTAGCTTCATAGAAGCCTTACTGGTTCTTACAGTTTCACACCCCTCTTAACCTTCTGCACAGTTTTACTGCCCAAGTTTCCCTTGAATTGTCGTGAGACTGGCACCCACAGCACTCCAGAGCTCAGGCAAACAGAAAGCCTTGTTGCAATCTGAACTAAGCTTCTAGTTATCGACAGATAAGTGAGTGAAACTGCATTCTTTTATAAAATAATGCACTGCAACAAAGCTTTCAGTCCTTGAAACAAGGTTCATGTGGCTAAATGTAAGCACATGAGTGGTTCCCCTGAAGCAAAGGAAGTTACTCATATGCTCTGTGTTGAGCTTTGTGCCTCCAGGCTCTGAGACCTTAGTGCCACAGACCTTTGCCGTTATTGCCAATGCCAGCAAAAGCAGTTCTCACCCACATTTCATCTTTTCCCCCTCCCACCCTGCTGCCTCAGCTGTGCTGACACATTGCAGAACAGTGTGTGACTAAATGAGTGAGCTGGTTTTAAATCAGTTCTGCCCAAATGAAAGGTTGTATGAACAACCCAGATCTGTGGTGTCTAGCCCTGTACAAAGGCACCCCAGTGCAAGTGAGAAGAGTAATTACCCATCCTTTTTCTCCCTTTCTCTCTGACAAAGGTTGCTAGCCGAAGCTAGGAAAACTTAATGGGTCGTTAAAAGCTGATGTTTACAATCCAGTCTATTACAATAAGCCAACATACCCTGAATTGAAGATGATCATGACTCAAAGGGATTTTCCAGAAGTTTTTCACTTGCCCTCAAAATGCCAGATGTTCCCTGGGAGAGGAAGGGTCAGCAGCCAGGGGAAGCAGAGGGAGCGCTACAAGGCACTGCCAACTAACTGCGAGTTCGGACCTTAACGGTGTCGGTATATCAAGCTCTCTGGTTGCAGCGTACTGAGGATGCAACCAAGAGACTCCATCTCCTTGGCACAGCTGACAGGATTGATAAGATAGCAGCACCAAGCTATTTGTTTGGGAGATACATGTGACTTGTCCATCTGCATGAAAAGCATATGTTAAGGTCATTTAACGAGGACTACATGCAATGCCTGATAAGAGAACAGATTGCTGTATTACCTCTTCCACTACAATCCAGATTGTTGAGCACAAACTGGGTCAATTGCATGTATTTATATTTTTATTTTCTGCAAGTCCTCTGAAAAGTGACAAAAGAAACATAGCAAAACCCCCAATGAAACAGTTGATGGCTTTTGTATTTTGACATTACTTTACTCTGCCTTTAGGATGATGAACTTTCTTGCACTTTGATTGATGTAACTAGCTTAACTGACTAATCACTTTGCCTCCTAGCAGTTCCTTCCTGCTTATATCCAAGGAAACAGTCAATTAGGACTATAATTAATTCTTCCTCTCATGATGGGGTAAATTTGGAAGGTTGTGACCACATGAATGCAGGCAGTGCAGCTGGTTAATCTGCAACCATGAGCCTCATGCTCCTAATGAACGAACTACATGTTTTGTACTTCAAACAACAGACAAAACACCCAAATCCTCTACAGGCTGTTCGGATACCTACAAAATTGCACATGGAGGAAATTGCAACATTTAATCAGACAGTTGCACTGAAAAACTACGAATGTGCTTTTACATCAAATATGTTTTAATGGCTAACTCAACTCTCCATCATGACTTTTTTAACATCTAAACTAGTGTTCTTCTAAAACAAACTCCACTATGACAGTAGACCTTGAAAACCAGACATTCATCCAGGGAAACTAGAAAAGTTAGGCTACACAGCTACCACACACCTTTCTCACCCTAAAGTATAAGTGTTCACCAAACATCTAAGGAAGAATTCAGAGAATATTTTGGTACATTGACTGCACTCTTACAATTTCCAATTATTTAATCTGCATTACAGCCCAATAACACTGACTCCATAAAATAGAGACCTCCTCCTACAAGGTATTATGACTTTGGAGATCATTAAGTTATTTTAGTGAAGTAGCTTTTGAAAACATGTTCTAAGCATCTAAAAGTTATTCTGGCTGGTCAGATTATGTGAAATTTATCAGATTTCAAATGTTTTAATGTATTTTTATATTATATGAGCATAGTTTGCTACATAAATCTGGTAAAGGCAAGACACAGAGGCAGATTAGCAAACTAGTGGGAATAAGCTTCGGAGTTTATAAGTGATCTAAAAAAAGGTGCCTTAATTAAAAATTTTTGCAATGAGTACAGAGTTGATATTGAGTTCCATGTATACAAATTTGCTCTCAGTTACAGATCTGGATCAGACTTCAGACTGAGAGGTTTGGTCTCCTGCCCAGATCAGCTGCAGAGCTACTTCATAAAATTACCACAATTCAAGAGAGAGACATGAAAAATCTTAACCCCTGTTTTGCTTCAGCCTTAAAAAAGGCTGAATTTACATATAGTTTCACTTGAGTCTGTACTTCACTCCTCTGAATATTCCAAAAGGAAATATTCATTATTAAGTTAATGCAAGTCAACATTACTTTCAGGTATTCATCTCTTCCCCCCCTCTTTTCAGTTGTTGGTTTGGTTTGGGGTTTTTTTGGGGGTGGTGGCTTTGGTTTTTTTTCCAGTGAAAGTTAAAAACTACTAACAAACGTGCTAAGTATAACACGAGTATAGTGGTTCCCTACTGCTCATCATTATTTACATGGAAACACCAAATGGCTACTTAAAATAATGATAACAGTGGGCTAGCAACTTGATCACAGATTCCAGATGATTTCCAATGTTTAAGGCATTAGCCACAATAAGGTTTGATTTATTATTACATTTTCTGTATTTATTCTCCCATGAATGGAATAAAACTGTCACAAAGGAGCAGCTAAGTAAGGCAACAATGGCCTTTGATTACCCTGCATGTGTACAAGCATGTGCACCCAGAAAAGCACTGGATGTGCATTTAATTAAAATTCAAAACATTTATTTTCAATCAAATAATATTTAAAATAACTGTCTGAAAAAAAATCAAGTTAACTTCATGCCTTTTTTTTTTTTTTTCAAATAACCAAACAGATGTCCCAATGAAAATTGCCATTATTCTTTCCAGAAGGAGAAGCCATAATTTTTCCAGTAACATTCATTCCAATTCTGTTTTCCTGGACAAAGTACTAGGAAAAAATGGGAAATTGCTTTCCTGAGTATTTCTTATGAGGAAAATACCATTAAATCAATCTTCATTGATACTACATCACCAGATTGAACAGGCAAGCACCATATTCTGTATGCTATTCTACTCTGAATTTGTTCTTAACTTTTCTTAAAACTCTTAAGTGACTGCAAAGATTACAGTTTTAACAGGGTATTATACACAAGATACTATTGTATAGTTAGGTGGCCACAAATACAAATCATCAATTAGCATGCCTCAATAGAAATGCATGTGTCTGTCTAACCAGTATATACTTCAGCATAACTGTTTCCCAATTTTTGTGTCTGTATTTTCATACACATTCTGAAAAACACGTGCAAAATACTGCCAAACTCTTTTCCTTTTTTAGGTTTCAATCTCTAAACTAAATCTGTAATGACTATAAATTTGACAGTTTTCCATGTAAGGACAACTACTACAGCTCTTCACAGAACTGGGAGAAAAAAACCCCACCAAAACAACAAAACAAACCACCAGTGAAACTGAAGTATTAAAATAAAAGTTGCTATTGCTTAGATATTACTAATGTGAAAAAAAAAAAAAAAAAAAGAGGGTCAAAGTTAAATGAATAGCTCATTAGAATTTTGGTCAAGAAGATATGCAAGGTGCACTGGAGACACTCAGTATCAACCTAATCACCTCAGAAAACGAAGGCATCCTACTGATACATAGCTGATACAGATGTAGGCTGGGAATCTAGGAATTGGGTCCTGATTTTATCAGCACTTTGAAATACAGGAAATCTACCTCCTGTCAGGAAACCATGCAAACGAGAAGCCTGCTGCACTGATCATTGTTCCAAGTCACTGATCTAACAGAGAAAGCTTCAATAGCTTGGGAGGCAAAACTGGTACTGGAAGCTCTAATGAATGGCTGAAAAAACACCCGCTTAGTGCGGCCTTCTGGATCATCCTGCATTTGTTGGCATTATTGGCTAGATCATTTCAGTTTCCTTTGGTGTGTACATTGCCAAGTAGTTAAAAAAAAAGGCAAATCTGAGCTTAAGTGTCACTCCTGCCCCAGGAATCCGCTTAAGTATTCAGTATGCTACCTCTGTTCTCAAAGAAGTAACATTCATTGAAGATTACTGAAAAAATAAGGTTTCTAACACTTTGAGGACCAAAACATCCACTAAGGTGCTCACTGTCCAAGATCTCTCAGTCCACGTGTTCTTCTGCCCAAACCTAGAGCATAAAATGACCCAACACTCTTCATGCTGACTGGATGAGTATGCCTATGGTTTAATAGCTTAAGAACAGTAAGAAAAAAAGTAGTCATGTTTGTTTATACATTCATATTTGTTTGGTAGTGTAAACAAAGTTCTTAAATCCTCAACATATTTCTTTCATCCCTTTTCACATACCTTATGTTTTTTCCACAAAACTGACTCAGGACAAGAAAAAGCATTTTCACACTAGGTTGATAAATATTTACTTGCCCCATCAGAAAAGTACACGACAGTTTGAATGCAAAGTTCTGAAACAGCTATAAGCTATTCCAAGATGCAATATGTTTCTTCCTTACAGAAGGTTTTCATAGAATAATGAACACAAATTGCATAGTGCGGTTTCTGTGTGGATCAGTGCTCCCAAACCTTTAAAACATAAAAGTTAAATAGTATCTCCTCATTACAGAATCCCTCCTGATTACTGTAGTGCTAAGTGGTTTTACCATGTTTTAATGTATTCCCACTTCCTTCTTGAGTTGTCAAGAATCTTATCCCCATTTTCACCTGGAGAACTAGGGTACAGAAGGGCTAAGGACCACATCTAAACGGGTTTTGTTGACAAAACTATGTCCATCAGGTAAAGTCTCTAACACAGATGTGTTTTCGGTACAGACTTAATCCACCTACAACCTGTGCCTTTAAGGATATAATTGCCTTTGCAAAGAGGAGCTGGAAGTAGAAAGGGGGGTTATGATTCAAACACAAAGTTCTTTTAAGAGCGCTTTGCACTGACAGTCCTAATACGCTGCATACCAGTGGACCCAGGGGACTTAACCAAAACCACACACCCTGCTTTGTCACAGGCATCTCATTTAACTGAGGTCTAATAAATAATAGATGAAAGCCCTGGCCGCAATATCATCTCTTTTTTAGCTGTGATTCTTGCAAAATTGTGCAAAATGTACAAAAAGGAATTTAAAAAAAACAAACAACCAAACAAAAAAACAACCAAAAAAACCACCAAAAACCTACAAAAACACAAACCCAAAACAAGAAGTCTCTTTATGAAAGCAGATACAAAGGTTTAAAAATAAAAACCAAAAATCAAAGCATTAGAGCAGGCCTTTGCTCAGATGCTATCTGCTAATGGCCAAAGCATGCTTCACAGCGGGCGCCGCAGGCATCTCCTGAGCAGCTGGAGGAGATGTGAGCACCCTGCTCCCACGCAGTGCCTGGAAGTAACCTGGGGTCTGCAGGGTGCTGCAGAGCCCCAGAGGCCCTCTGCACTAAGTGAGCCAAGACCAGGATTTGAAGCAGGGCATACTCAAGGGACAAGGACTGCAAGGCACACTGCACAGTTCTATCGTGTAGGGAACATCATCCAACGTTGACTTAAATTTAAAATGGATTAAGGCAATGCAACAGTGGTGTTACTGAAATAGTTTTGATTTTGGCTCTTAGGTGTCCTTGAGTTCCAAGATTTTAACTTTTTTTGATGCTTATCTGCTAAAATAAGAAGGGTCTGATGGGAAATGATCATCACAAACATCAGCAGCTGCCATGCATAGATGCTTCTGATATGGAGACAGCTGGGTACACATTTCAGCGGTCATTTCCTTGATGAATAGAGTGCACTGTTGCACATAAAAATGGCATTGTCAGCCTCTCGGAAAACACTATAGGTTCAATCCTGATTTGAATCACTTAAGACTTGTCTTTAAGAGACAGAAAGTCTCCAAAATCTGTCAGCCCTTGTCTCACTGGTATCCCATTCCTAGGAAGACAATAGCTTTCACCTACAACTCTCAGACCTGTAAGACATGCATCTGATTCTGCAAAAGGTCAGAAAAGACACTTAAGTGCACAGAGAACAGAGGTTTTAAAAAGCATTCACATTCAGCCACCTAGGTCCATGCTCCAGAAGGCACCAGAAAAACATGTTGCAAACCCTCTGGGAAAACTGAACTGCTAAGCACTCTGGGCAGGCAATCCAGGACAGTTGGCAAAACAATGTATGACAGAAAGAAGAAATCTCCTCCTCAAAGGCTAATAGGGAAAGGGGCAAAATATGGGCATGTTGAAGCCTGCTCCTAAATGTCATTATTGAAGAGGAAGTTAATGACTCTTCCCTCATCCACAGGATATGTTCTCCCTCCATAATCTATCATTCAAAAAATTAGCTAGTGCTAAGTAAGTACATTATTAGCTGTTGATATTTAATAATACAAGAACAGAAGCTACAGCCCTGGCCTTGCCAGGCCTCTTGATTAAGGCAAGACTGTAACTAACAAGGCCCTTGGAAATTCAACAGTTTCAGGAGGTTAGTGCAAATTTCTGACAGGATTTGCACGTCATTGCTTTAGTGAATCACTCACTGAGCAGCCATTCCAAACAAAAAAATCAACCAACCAAAAAAAATTAATCTTGTGGTTTCAGAAATAAATTCTTAAATTTTCTCACAAGGTGTTGCTCTTGACCTTTAGATGTGGTAAACAGCAAGGCAAATCTTGGACAGTTGAATTTCTCCATTGCATCAGCAAAATGAATATGCAGTAACTGATACCTTGGTGCCCCAATCAAACACCACCCAAGAATGCTGATACCCCAGTACCCCATGACACAATGAGGAACACTGACAATAACACAGAGTTTGATAAAGAAAGACTTAGAGGCACTTCTACACTAAAGCAGTCTAGGTCAGTAAATAGAAAAATCTCAGAGCAAGGACACAACAATTTCTTTCTGTAGAAGCCATATTTACACCCTGTACTACACTCTGGATACTTAATCATTTATGGATGTCTTGGCCCTCAGAAAACAAATTAAACAAAATTAAAAACAACAACAAAAAAACCTCCACAACCAAACAAAAGACCCCAAAAGCCCCCAACACAACCCTACAAAACCATTTCCACAAAAGCAATAATCCAAGCTGCAAAAATTTGAAAGATACCATGTGCATTAACCAATTACAAGCTTTTAAAGGCTGTAAAAATACAAGAGCAGATATGCAAGGAAATGTAAGAGCTGATGCAAAACCAAATCCCAAACCTAGGAAAATAGTTTTCCAAGCTTCCTTCTAATGAGATGAATTAGACTGTGGAACAGTCCCCATTGCTTGGGCAGCCTAAACCGAGTTGGACAGAACCCTGGAAATGCATACTGCAGGGAAACTCTGAAACCATACGCTTTCAAAGGTCCTTTCCATCTTTCACTTTTATTATTCTATTATTATTATACAACTAGCAGGTCTAAACTGTTATACAATTACACAGTTTCCACATTTTCACTGAAACAAGGATATTTGTCATTGCAAATCTGCTTCTAAACAGGCAAGTCACAGTAGCTCAAAGAAACCAGATAAAACAGTCAGATGTCACAGCTCTGCAGCTTTAGCCTGAATGCTCAGTTTAGCAATATGAAGATGCTTATGCTGGCTGCAAAAGGACCTCAAATGGCTTGTCTACAGAAATTAGAGGAATATTATACATGACATCATCCAACTACATTAAGTCAGTTCAATTACTGCTAATCAACTTAGAATATATGTGTGTAGTTATTTTTAGAGGTTTTACTGAGGTTTATTAGGAGAACATATTCTAGCACTCCCTTTATTAAGATGCCATGATGTTCAGCTATTTTGAAAACAGACAATTTGACCGTTATGTCTTTTGTATAACATTCAGATTTCTCAACAGTTTTAGCCTTTCTTAGACTCCTCTGGGTTAGTTTCTTCTAAGGACAAATGTCTACTGATTAACAATGAAAACATGCTGGTTGCAGAGAACTTAATTAGGGGATAGACTACAGACTGCTAGATCTGACTATACAGGAGTTTGCTTCTCCTTTCTCATTTGCAGCTCAAGGAAGACACTCAAAACCCTGACAGCATCCAAACCAGTTACGTTTCTTGTTTTCAGAGTTCAAAATAATACATATGGTGCTAAGAACATTAAGTTCCCAACAAATACACTGGGATAGATAGTTTTACATTTTGGATGCTGAATGCTACTGGGATGCAGGTCTGCTGGTTTGTTTTGCTGAAAAGAATCTTTTAAGTTTTCATTTGTAATATACACAGACAGAGCAGCGCTTTGATCTGCGGCAAGGCAGGAAGTCCAGTCCTTGGGCACTGCAATGGCTGAGAACAAGCAGGGTCTTCCCCTGCAGCCAGCATACCTGCGCTGGGGTGGGTAACTCAGCTGCACAGGGGCTCCAGGCACCCTGCCAGTGCTGCTGTGAGGGCAGCTACACACACAGCATTGCCACTATGGGCTCATTGCCACTATTTGCTAGTGTGCAAAAGATACTTAGCAGCACATCGATATGGTGGACTCTTCTACCATACAACCACTCTGCTCTTCTAATTCTTCTGGGAGCAGGGAAGGGAAAACCTTTTCCAGCCTTTTTAGTTTTCTCTCTCATTCTCTTTAGAGCAAGAGTATTTTAATAAGGTCTCTTCTGCTTACCTATTACACATGGATCTCATCTTGCCTTTTATGCCGTAACAAGTCAAGAGTGAATCCATAAAAATAATATTAAGCTAACACTAGTGGAGTGAGGATAAACTAAAGAGGAAGCAAGTGAAAAGAAAAAAAATCACCTTTCCACTCCCTACTTCCACACTCTCTTTAGACTAGCTTTTATTACTTGCCCAACATTTTTTAAGGGTCTGTTTTGCTTTCTGTACACATGTAACTCCCATTACTGTCAGTGGAAATTATGTATGCACATCAGTAGCAAACCAGACTGCAGGATATTTAGCTCTCTAAGGTATCCATGTCCCTGTTACAGTCATGTTTCAGGAGAAAAGCCAACAAATGTATTTGGAATTCTGCCTTTAAACAAACACTGTATTACAACAGGCACAAATACTGCCCAATTCTTCCAAATGGAAGAAATACCCAAGAGAGAATCCTACTTAAACCAACAAAAGAGTGAATTAACAGCATTTATTTTTCCACCATTCCCATGGTGTTGCAGTGTCTCATGATGAAATTGACAAGAATTATCTCTATAAGAGAAATAAAGTTTTTCCACTAAGCTATATACTGAAATGGTTAAAAAAATTACAACAATGCTTGAAAATAGCAAACAAGAAAACTGTAATACTTAGTTACTAGAACTAAGAGTACTTTTCCATTCACAGACCACAAACAGCTTTTACAACATTGGATCTCTACCGCCATAAATTGGAGAAGGAAATAAAGGGTGAAATGGAAGAGACCTGGCCAAGAACTGAAATGACAAGGAAACCATTTTTCCTAGCACCTCATCTGATAGTTTGTCCTCTGCAGCCTGTCAAGCACTTCTTGACAAGCCAGTGGGATGCCCTCTCAGCAGCCAGAATCCCATGAGATCATGTAGGTTATTCTTTTCCATACAAATAATCCTGATATGCAAAAGCTCTCACAATAATAACTTGTTCATTCAAGTTATTATTTTTCAAAATATGAACACACATCCCTTTAGATACCTACACTAGGTTTCACAGAATCATAAAATAGTTAGGGTTGGAAAGGACCTTAAGAGTATCTACTTCCAACTCCCCTGCCATGGACAGGGACACCTCACACTAAGCCATGTCACCTGAGACTCTGTCCAGCCTGGCCTTGAAAAACACATTCATTCCAACACGTATGTATTCACGTGGCTCTTAAGCATTCCTCTACTTCTAAGGCTAAGAGTGAAAAATGCACATTAGCAGCATCACATTCATCATTGTATGCCTTAAAATCAGAGGAAAGCACTTGATTTCCAGTAAGAGCATGTATTTTCATTCCACCACTAATCAGCTGACACTGCAATGTTTTGCCCAAACCATGCTTTATATTTTTATTAAGAAATTAAATTTAATTACAAACACAGGGATGTGAATTACAGTGTCTTTGGGCACAGACACTTGCCCTGCCAGGTTACACACCACAGGACTGTAATAGCAATCATGGTTTCTCAAACTCTCTTATTTCCTCAGCAAACTCTCTCTGTGCCAAATGAAATTCTGCAGGGTCTCAAAACCAACACAAAAGGTGAAACTGAACTTAATGAGAGTTGTGCAGCTGAAATCCACAAAGCTTGATCCTATTCAAAGTTATTTCACTTCTACCACAAGGGGAAAATTTGTAATAGACCTTAAGCTCCCTCTGAACACCTCTGCTTGAAAAAAAAAGAGACACATATTAGCAGTGTATAAGCAGTCCAAATGCTAGTCTAGACATTACAGCTACAGCCTACTTCTTTAATCTTTTCTGACTCATATATATCTGCGCGTACCAGGTTGTGTTTGTCCACATGGTTTTGGTAATTTGAATACCTCAAAGACCTTGGCCTAAAAATTGCTCTATAAATACCCAGTGCATCAGTTTTACTTATGAAAGTGATTAACTGAAGAATCTGAGCCATTACTACCTTGAATAGAAAATAAAATGTCACTCAGCAAGCCATAAATCATGAGAGCTACCAACAAAAACGCCTGAACTGTACTACAAGTCAGAAGCTTGCAAGCAGACTATCTGGAAAAAAACAAGTACATCCTTGCAACAAAAATATACCAAACACTTTTTTATTAAACAGCTATAAACTTTTCAGACAACAGCCAACTTTGTACAAAATTTCCTTCTCTGATTTACATTGGATAGTAAGTCTGGGGATGCAAATATTCAGAACATTCAGGGATTTTTTATTTTTGTTAAAGGGGGTAAGTTGTAAGGATTGATCCAAGCACCCTGAAGGCGGCAGAGCCTGTCATAATGTTTGAGCAAAACTTAAAACTGTTTTTGGTGAATGGCTACCTTATTTCCTTCTACTTCATTTATTTAATTCCCTCCCCCCTGCCATCACTTAACATACCGGCATTAATAAACAGCTGTATTCTCAAGTAACATATTGACTTGCACGGAATAAGTGAAACAAATTAATTCATTTAGTAAAATTTACTTGTAATGGAAATACATCTATCATAACAAGATGGATTTTATCCAGCCCACTGTCAATTAGTTTGTAAAGAAATACTGCAAAATAAAAACAGCTTCACTGGAATATTGTATTGTTTTCCATAAGGCGTTTGTTAAACAGTGTACCTATATTGTGACAATGATTTTCACTGAAAATCTGTTTATTTCATTTTTTTTTTTCTCTATTTTCTTTTGTATGTGGTAGCATAGGAAGAAAGACCACTTTAATAAGGCAACTCCTACTCTGCTTTACAATTACTGTGGAATATTTGCTTTATTTATCTTTGGCAGAGCTAATACAGAGAGATGGGCATGTCCTTGCCCATGGCAGGGGGGTTGGAACTTGATGATCTTTAGGTCCTTTCCAACCCTAACAGTTCTACAATTCTATGTTAAAATGTATGTTCACATTTTAACGCATGTAAGTTACCATGTTTCTCACTTTTTCACAGTAGGAATGATACACAACAATCATTAATAGTTTCAATACATGGATCCAGCAGTTCACCAATAAATCAAACATCCTCATAAAGCTATCACAAGTTACATTATTCTCAGGAAATTAAAAATGGTTCATAGTACATATCAAGATACCTATCAAGAGTTGTAATTATTATCATAGACTAGCAAAAACAATCTACTTCATAATTTTTTATGGTGTTTGTCACTGTCATACCTAAATGCTGCCTAATTAACTTCTACAGTCAAAGATTAAGAGCAGCTGTAACAGTAGAATCTGGTCTTTGCCTCTGTCTTCAAACAGAGCCTCTCAGAACAGAGGGCTGTCTTTAGACTCTGCTTGGACATGGCATTTTTCTAAGGTTTTCTGGAGTGTTTAAAGAGAGAGTTTCTCCAGTCTCAGTCTTTTTACTGCCCAGTTTCCCCATGAGCAAGCAGTCAGATGCTGAATTTTCATGTGCTTTGCTTGAGGTCTTGCAAGGTGCCTTGCTGAAGAAGAATGCAACAGGTAATGCTCTTGATCTAGACTGAGGCGAACTTAAGAGGACTGTTTTCTTGATCCCAGCCCCACATTGGCAGTAAATAACATCATTTCTCTGAAGGAGCTAATGATGTTTCTCTGAAGGAGCAGCAACAACCTTGCTGTCAAACAAACCAACTAGCTTTTGTATGTCAGAAGCAACCCCAGGTGATGAAAAAGGGAGTATGGATGGAACTGCCATATGAAGACAATAGATACAGCTTTTTTCTAAAAACATTACCTCTCTGAAACGGCTGTTATTACATGACATTTTCTTGCTCCTTTGCCGCAGCTGTCTTTAAAAAGAAAATGTCAAAAAAGCAAACACAGGTGTTTACTCAAAGATCAATTCACCTGCTGTTCTGTGGCTCCACCTGCCCTTGTTGCCTCACTACCTGCTCCAGCCGTACGGCTGGGGTGACTCATCTCTGCACAAGAACAGTTTTAAATGATGTATTCCCAGGGGTTTGTTTCTGCAAAATGAGAAGGAAGGACAAAGAACTTTCTTTAACACCCTGTCACTTATCTACTTTGCATCTCTCTTTTACGCTCTCTGAAGCAGCAAAAGCACAGACAGTAGTTGAATCCTTCAGGCTACTGAATGCCAGGCTAACGTACAATTCACTCCTTCGTAATGAAAGGCATCATAATTCAAGGGCATCTGCATCATCCTCCCCCAGATAACAATTTACTGAAGCAGAGAAAGGGAAAGAGCTTTCAAAGTTTGATGCAAAATTTCAGATCTGTGTTTGAATGGAGTTGATGGATTTCCAGAAGCAGAGTGGAGTGATCTGCTTTGAATTAGCCATTATCTTTTACATCCCTCCATGTTTCCTGTCATCACAAAAGAAGATGAGTTACCCTTTAACTTACTGTAGAATAATCTCTGACTACCAGCAAAGGGGTAGTTAATGCTATTGGCAAGGATGATTTAGGAGACAGTTTCAAAGTTCAGTTAACTATAAAAACAGAAGTCATATAAAACAGCCCCATTCATTCTGCATACCAAGTGTGAGTGAAGCAGGGCTTAATACCACAACTGTAGGGAGACACCACAGGATGATGAGAAATGGTAGTTTCTCACCTTCTCTCTTGAAAAATGTATCCAGCTTTACTGACAGGAATAGGTGTTAATTAACCGTTGCTAAAATACAATATATTAAGTATTACATCAGTGCCCAGAACTGTCCTGGACCAGCTCTGACAGGCCTAAATGTACGAAGAGAAAATCCCTGCCTTACAGATCAAGCAGATTAATTTTTGCTTTAGAGATTTTAGATTTAAACAAACCAAGAAACCTGACAGCTGCCGACGGACCAGACAAACCTGCAGTACTTGGGAAAAGGCTTGATTCTAAATTTAAACATATTTTTAAGCCTGCTATAAGGAAAATTACCATTGTTTCAGAAAGTTACTCTACAGTCCTTTCTGTACGCCTTAAGAATAGCAGCAGATGCTCTCAAGTCATGACGGGGATTTCTGCTTATTGACTTTTTTCTGTGGCTAGCCAGTTATTCTTAATATGTACACATAAGGCTTTTTTGACACAAACCGAACCTAGTCTCCCAAAACAAGAGGAGAGACAGCTGTGTATTCAAAATTGTTTTAACAAAAATGTTGTTACACAGTATCATCACCTGTAACAGGGATTCCCAGCATTTTATATTGCTGAATGTCCCTCAATCCTCATCCTCTCCTTATCAACAATATGCATGTTTATCATCATGGTTTTAATCACAAGCACTGCCAAAATAGTTGTTTATTATGGCATCCTGGATGTTTACTATGGTTGACAGACCATCAGGAGCAGTGATCAAAACATAACACATTTTGCCATGAATATGTAGGGCTGGAGGTACAATACAGAAACACCAACATGAGAGAAAGATCATCAACATCTCTGGATCATGTATTAAACTAAATCATAACTTCAGAAGTACTACTCCCAAAAGAGTAAAACCAAATAAGCTTGCACATATTTATCTGTGTACTTGATCAGTGTATTCAATTTTACAAAGAGAAATCCAGACTCCTGCAAATGCTAAGCAACTTAAATGCACCTGGTCCTCCTCCAGTATTTTCAAAATAACATTAACATTATTTAGCAAGATAAAAATCAGCAAAACAGTCCATGTGGTCTATTTAATTTCTCATTTTATGTCAGTCTGCAACCTCTTATGTCATATATTACAATATCTTATTATTGAAATATAACCATAGATATTTAAAACAAAGAGCCACTGCCAAATCTCTGTGTCAGTCCATTGGTAGCACTGCTGGATGGTCTTTGCCAAGGGCTTGAAGACCCTGTTAAATATTCACCTAACTCTGGCAGTGATCATGATGCCCATCAGCGGCCATTTGTTTCCCACAACAATCCACTGGGACGTGTTTATCTGGACAGCTCTACTAAAACTATCAGCAAAGGCAACAAACAAAAATGTAGCCTTGCCAATGACCACATTTAAATGACTTTTGAAGACTACAGGTTTAATGTCTCATTGAGATAAATGGAGCTATCCCTCCCTTTTACAGCTTTTATTCCAAAGTAATTTTCAAACTCTTGGAAGTTGTCATCAAATTTGGCTTTCATTCATTACGATACTGGGAGAAGTTACTATGGTGAAAGGAATGGAAACCTGACTCAGGAATGGAAACCTGACTCAGTGTGCTGTTCTCCGGAAGCAAATACAGCATCCTTAAAAGAAAACAAAACAAAACAAAAACAAACAAAACACACACCCCCCCCCAAAAAAAAAAAAAAGCCACCCAAAACACCCACAAACAAAAAAATCCAACAAATCAAAAAAACAAAAAAAACCCCAAAAAAACCAAAACCCCACACTATTAATAATAGTGTCAGTTTCATTCTTGTTTTAATTATTTTTACAGTCTACAGGTTACCTGAAATCTAGGGAGAAAAGCAATCTTCATTAAGTGCAGCTAGAAAATACTATGACCCCATTAAATGCACTAGCGAACCATTATATGAAAATCTTGCCCATACTGCTTTTGACAGTACTTTCTGCATTGACAGTTTCCTGATTTTTCCCTACACTTGGTCAGTTTTCCCTCATTAAGTAGATCTGTCATTAGCAACAGAAAACAAATATATTTTAACACCAACTTTGCCAGCACTTCCCCAAACAAATAAGATAGGCACAGAAGCTGGAGTGTAGGACCTGAATTAATTTACTATGGATTTTTTTAAAATTCTTCATTTCTTCTCTCATTGACATTTTTTAAGCTCATTTTTTCTAAGCAAGGCTATATTTGGGGGCTCTGGTCTACCTTAACTATGTATAGGCGTTTAGCAAAAATGGTACTAGCAGCTCTCTGCACAAAAAACTTCAGCACTGTTGACAGTTTAGGCAGTATGCTCCATGATACAGGGCCAGGCTGTATGAGGCTTTAAGCAACCTGATACAGTGGAAGGCATCCCTGTCTGTGGCAGGTGGGTTGGAACGGGATGATCCTCAAGGTCCCTTCCAACCCAAACCATTCTATGATTCTGTCTGCATCTATTATCTAGTGATATCTAAAGGCAATCATAATTAAAGTTGCTAAAAGAGGGTGCCTTGTAATAAGATAAAGATGAGGTGTTCTGCAATTTCTCCAAGTCAACTCTGTGACAATAATGCTTCTTCCTATCTTTTTAATTAATAAAAAAAGAATTAAGCCTCAAGGTTTAATTCAATTGTGAGATTGATGGTATTTACAAACTATTCAAAAGCTAGAGGTGGAAAAAGAAAAATCCATACAAAATCACATCTCTAAAAAATCACAGATGCTGTGACAGCGCCTGCACTCTTTATCAGGACATTTGGAAAGGTAATCACGTAGCCCAGTGCAACTTCATTTTCAACAGCCGTTCCACACATTTGTAGATTTCTGTCCAAATGCCAGAAAAGGTGACAAGGTAACAATTCTCCTTTAAATCAAGACTAACTAGGATTGAATTCAATCCTTGGATAGGAGGAATAATAATCTCTCTTTTCTTCACAGTGATTTCCTCTGTCTTGCATTCAGAATGGGATACAACCTATTGTTCTACTATGCTGGCACGTAGAGTGTGAACAAAAATCTTCTCAGAATGAGAAATAGGATAACATTATAGGATTGCACCATATTCCCCCATATTTTTATTTTGTAAAACACCTTATCAGTTCCTTCAATAAGACCACTACTGGCAACCAACAGCAGTTAAGTAGCTCATGTCCCAAACTCCTTTTTAAGTTAAGCACATTTAAACATAAACACTTTTTTATTTGAAAATTATGTAAAATACAATGAATGCATTGTTGCAATGAAACAGAACCAAGAATGGAAAAATGCAAGCTGTAGTTTTTCAAAGAATAAAATCTAGCAAAGCACTGCATTGATAAAGGGGAAAATTAGAGGAGAGTTGTCAAAGACAGATAAGTGGTCCTGACAATTGCAATTTAGGATTCAGGGTGGAAAATACTGACAATAGAGTTATAATCCCAGCACTGGTTTTTTTTCCATGATCTTTCTGCTCATTAAAAACTCATTTAACAAGACCTGCCTACCAAACCATAAATCCAGTTTAACTCTTAAGAAAATGGATTTCAAATCCTGTGTCTACTTCAACACTGTGACAATATTCAACAAATATTATCACTCCAATGCATTTCCTTTTCTGTCTCAAGAAAACAGAATTTTCTCTATTCTTCTGGATTACTAGGTTAGGCCATACACATATGAGCTTTTTCAAGGCCCTAACTGGAAATGTTTAGTGCCACTGTGAGGTCTCCAACTCATTGCCTGTGATTTGAGAACACTGAGCATGGTATTAGAACTTGATTTTTAAAAATACAGAGACCACCACAGATCAAATACATCCCTGAGGATATTCTGGAAACCAGAAACTCCAGCAACTTGTCTTGACATCAAAGGTATCTATCTCCTGTCTATTCAGCTGTCAACGATTAAGAATGTAAGTATTTTGATATTAACTCTCAAATCCCACTGACCACAAACTCAAGTTATCACGATGTCTTAAAGAGTCCTGATTGATCAATCACCAAGCAGTAACTTCATCAAACATGCAAGGGCTGCACTGGTTCCATTTCTTACACCCTACGCATAAAACTGTACGATGAAATTACCAGCAAAGGTCATATAACTCACCCAAGGTAGGACTTGTTACACATTACCACATCAATACATTGCTGTTTCACCTGTTCTTAAGATACTCTCAGTAACAAAAACCCTCCAGTGAATGCAGACAACTGATTTCTGTGGCTGCCTGTTACCAAAACGCTTCCTGAATCTTACTTGCTATAACCTCCATGTCTTGTTTCCACCATTAGTCCATTTTCAGCTTTACATCCATCTGCATAATACTTCTGCATGAACTGAAAAATTTTAACTACTTCCCCTGTTCTCATCTTTGTCACTAAATGTTACCAATTGTTTCTATTTTTCCTCAAAAACAGCATTTCCTAAACTTCTTGTTATTATCCATCACATTCCAAGAAGTATGAAGGCCAAAATGCACCATTCAAAACCAGATAGTGCCAGTCATCATCAAGAAATAGGCTACACAGTCAAATGGAGTTTTTGTATGTCTCCTTGGCGTTATTCTTACATAAACAACACCACCAACAAAAAAAATACGTTTTTTTTTTAAAAAAAAAAAAAAAAAAAAAAAAAAAAGGAAGAAAAATATTGGTAGAGGGATTTTTTTAGCAACAGAACATTTTCTAAAATAAGTCCTTGTCATCAGTCTCCTTATTACACTGACACTACTATATTCAAGCTAAACTGAGTTTGTGATTACCAACATAAATACTTAAATAACATGCCTTTTCCTTACTGTCTCCTAGAAGTCATGTTGTGGACACACTGATTTTAGAGGCTAAAACAGAGTCTTGCACAGATTCTTCTAATTTGCTTTCTGATATTCAGTTACTTAGGATGTCTAGGCTGTGATGCTGAGATTTCCTGTGTAGAGACAAAGGACAGAAGCTTTTCAATAAAGGGAAAGATTCTCACCTAACTGCATGATGCCAGGAGATAAAGCTTTAATAAATTATTGGAAACATTATGAAAATACAAATAACAATAGAGTCTGTGGCAGACAGATTAAAAAAAAAAGAAAAGGAGGAGGGGAGGCAAAAGTAAAACCTTGCGCTTTCTATTCTTACCTGTTTCCTTTAGGCATTTACCACCCTAAAACTTTTGGTCCAATTTTAATTTTAAATTTTATTAAAGTTTAAGAATAGAAAGAGTTAAATAAAGACCCCTTCCCTGGCAGTAACTGGCTCCCTTAAATGCCTGAATATTACAAGAAAAATAATTTATAAATGTTTCTGATTTTTATAAAGGGGATATGCGTGACCTGTTACAGTGACTTAAAATGATCCTGCCTTTTGTTGAATTTACAGAAATGGTTTTAAATGCTTGGGTTGTTTTCTCGGTCTTGTTTTAAAATACAATAGGATATGGAAAATGTATGTTACAAACTCTTAGTATCCAAAAAGTCCTTAGCAAAGCAATTTAAGACAACTCTTCTGATCTTCACAAAGGCAAAAGTTTATCAAAGCAATAGAATGGTTTAAAATGCTTTCGCATTTGGAGCATGTCAGCAATACTCAATTCAAATGTGCAATAAAATTTATATTACAGCCATACTGTTCCCCCCTCATCAGTTTAAAACCTGATGTTCAAACTCAAAATTTAAACACTCTTATCGCTTTTTCATTTCACAGCTGGGATTGTGATGAGCCACTCTAGAGAAATCATTTTCCTCGGTCTTTTTTGTTTCAATGACATCCACAGGTTCAACTAGAGAAACCTCTATCCTGAATTGCTCAAAAGCAGTAACAGGCAAACATAATTTATTTACATTTGTTTTTGCATTTCTTTCCACAGGCACTTTGACTATCAAAATACACAGTATCCCACAGTAACTCACAGTTCAAAAGCAGCACAAGTGATCCAAGGCAGCAGAGCACCAGAAACCATTGTCAAATGCCTACAGTTCAAGGAAACAACAGGCCTACAGAAAGATTTAAAGGCAGATTTTACCTGGTCTAACTCAGGGAAGTTAGACTATTAAGAAGGCTACTCAGTAAAACTATCTAAATAAATAAATGCACATACATACACACATAGGATTTTGTCCATGCTGTCAGTGAAAAGTATCTCAAATGTTTATTTTAGTCACATTGAGAAACCAGACAGGAGCACTGCATCTAACTCTCAGATAAAAAAGGTAGGCCAAAGATACCCAAATTTGCTCTAAACATGCTAGCCTAGATACTGTAAACTAAGACAACACAGAGCTCAGCGCAAGCTAGTCTCACCTGCACTCTTGAGTAATAACATAAGCTGCTTTCAAACTACCAGGGTCATTTGTGCTCTGCAGGCAGCAGCAGAAGTTAGATCTTACACTTGCTTGTAATGTGTTGCTCGCACAAGAGTAAAACCTGCATTTCATGACAATTGTTAGTGTAGGTACATGACAGGAAAGGGAATTTTACATCAAAGGGTAGCAAAGAAATCTGGCACCTGAATATACTGCTACAGTTTTAACTTCAGGTAATTCTGTGCAATTCTTTATAGGGCTTTTATTCAGCAGTCCCACACTAAAATGCTTTGTTGATATGGGTTAAACCTAAGCATATACCCAAGTATTTCAGAGATGCGAGAAGGATTTGTTAAAGTGCTTTACAAAATGATGTTCTTCATATTGGCAGTGCCAATGAAGCACTTTGTTGTTGTTAATAATGAGCATTGGATACTTTCCTCAAAGGTCTTGTCAGAACTTCCCAGTTATCACACTGCAGTTTCATAGGACGGTATCAAAACAGTCAATGCCCTTTTTCCCAAATCTACTCTCATTCCCCTACACCCGATTTGAATTTTTAATATTTTTTTCCCCTGGAAAATAAACTACTTCTTTTCCTAGTAAAATCAAAACTTTAAGCCTTCTTCCAACGAGTTTTGAATCCTCTCCTTTCCTATCCCCCTCTTAGATTTCATGAACAGCACCCTTTTGTCTTGCAGTCTTGCAGACCACAAAGCAATGTCAATATAACTTAGAAATATTTTCATATAACTTGCCAGTGTCTGGTTTTATTCTTTGCAAATGAAATCCTGATTGCAGCCCTAAAGTACATGCACATTTCAAACCCTCTCCTACTTTGGGATGAATGATCATCATAAATGTATGTGTTAATCACCATATACTGGGTATTCCAAATAGACATAATTCATTTAATACATGTATTTCAAAAAATCAGATGTTTAAAGCCATAGATGACTGTTATGAACTAAATTTCAGTAAGCCATAGTTTCTCTTCAGCTTTTTGTTCTGCTTTATTCAATTAATCCAAATTCTTTCTCCCCTCACCCCTGCTGCGCAAAACAGCATCTTCCTCCCAAACATACAGGAGCAACACAAAGAGCTACTTTCAATCTCTTAGGTAATTTCTGAGGAACACAGTGGTAGGAAGTGAAGAAGATAACCTAGAGAATCAAATCAAATCAAATCTCACCAATGTTTTGTAAGCCATTCATATTTCTTACATCTTAATTTCTATTTGCACAGAAATAACTTCTCAATGTCTACTTTTAGGTAACAGAACTTGGAACGCCGTCGTACCAACAAAGGCAAAAAACTCTAGAAATAAATCAGTGTAGAAGTATCCTCTTAAAAGGAGTCAAAGGGACCAATATGAAAGCCTCAAATATTGATGCAGGAACGGTGTGATAAAGAACTACTCACAATTATTCACTTACTCTTTACAAAACCAGAGGAACGTCTCTGTGTCTTTAAGCCACTGGGAGATTTAAGATACAGCTCCAAGTCAGCTCTGGAATGGCACCGATAGGGCTACTGGATACCTGCTCTAATTCAGTAGCAAAACTAGTCTTTAAGGGGCTTCAGAGTTATGTGACATCTGGTCTACTGTCCACTGGTCTACTGATGCCCACATGAGTTTTGCCATTTCGCACATGAAAGAACAGATAATGGAATTGTCAATATAAAAAAACTTAGGGTCTCTGAATAAGGAAAAAAAAACCTTGATTTAATTTTATTATCTGAGATTGAAGTTTGTCATTTAGAAGAAAGCCACAATGGACACTAAAAACCCCCACCCATTACAGCAACACAAGCAACTTTATTATATCAGTTAAATATAATGTTTAGTTTTCTAAATGCATACACTGAAAAGCCATTAGACAGCCATTAGGAGTAATATATCCGTTTTCTTTTTTACAATCACCTGATTTAATTAGCCAAATATCTAAAGTAATTCAGTCAAACAACATTTTTGGCACTATTATCCCCTTAAAGTTTCCAATTCCTTGTTTTGACTGTGATGACTCTAATTTTCCCTTAAGCTCTAAAGCGCTGATGATCATCTTCATTTTGGAAGATTTACAGAGCATCTCCTTTAGGTAAAAATGCACAAGGTATGTTTATGGTACCATTTCAAGATCCAGAAATCTGAAACTACTGAGCTGTTTTTATGAAGCAATTGTTAAGAAAGCCAGTTTTGTATTCTCCTTATGTGGGGCAAAGAGACAAAACACCTAAAGAATAAAATGGCTGTAGGTACTTCTTTAGAAAAAAAGATGAGCTCCAAAAGGAGCAAAATCCATCTGGCTGTTCACACCTCAGCTGACTCACTGTTTTATTAACACAAACCTTCTCCATAAAATTATTAACGAGCATCTTATCTATATGAAAACTTGTCAAAAGGCTTCACCAAAAACATTATGGAAGTGGCCAATGAATCTCACTGATGAAAGAAAATACTCCATTGTAGAGATAAAGCTTCTGAACAGATTTTATTCTATAGCAACCTGCCACTTCTCTGATACTGTTTTTTTACTGATGCATCACCACTCCAGAAATTCTGAAAAGTGTTTCCCAGTGTATTTTCCCCACTTTGTGTCACCTCCATTATGACACCTCCCTCCATTATGCCCCAATATGGGGTTATGTGATGGGCAATCAACAGTGCATGTGTCATGCAAAGGAGAATGGTAGTGATGGTGCTATTTTACATATTTTAGAGAAAACTGAGAGCGTGAGACAACCAGCAAATCTGTAGCACAGCTGTTAACTGAACTTGAATCCTGATCTAACCAATCTAATATGCAAACCTCAAATCTATCCTTCTCCTACAGTAATTGCTTTATTTATCCTTGCCATGCTTTAGTTGTCTGTTCACCAAAATGTAAGTGCTAGAAAAACCCAACCAAACAACAAAAACCAAACACCTGAAGAAAAAGCAATTCCAAAGCTTGTTTTAAATAATTTGGTGAACTTTTAATGTCTGCTTCTGTCAAATCAAACCAAAGTAGAAAGCAAGAGCTAAGAACAGATTCGGCACCATAAACATGCCTCAATCTTGAAGGAGCATCCTCTTAACATACACCTTTGTCATGCAGGGAATCACCATCTGTGTTCAAGTAAGTTTCACAGCCTTACAAATACCAGCACCCAATACGCAGTGTCTAGCAATTCGTTACATCTCAAAACCAGGAGACAATTCCAGCCAGTCACCAGCTGGCACCACTTTTGGTTCTGCTGGAAAGCTGAATGATGCTGACTTATGAATAAAGCAAACCCTCCCCTCACCACAGACAGACTCTAAGTGACCTTTACACAAAAAGGCTCTCTAGAGCCCGGAGCAGCATGGATTTTTTCCAACCTGTGGTATATTTGTGTTTGCTATTATATTTGCATTAGAAGGGAGAGAGCAGCCCAGGGGGAGCGGAAGCTATGAATTCTTGTTTACTGTTTGTCCCCTTTAAATACGCAGTATGCATAAATCAGAACAGTTGCCAAACAAGGTACTGAGGCGAGAGCTACTATTTGACTTCCCTCAAAACAGTTACCTCAGTTCAAATCCAAAAAAGACTAGAATTAGTACTCGCCTTGCTACCAGCCTCAGCAGAGGTGCCAAGAATGTGAGTATAGCAACAAGCAAATGAATCCTTTCCCTCCTGCCAGGGGCCAAAGTGGGGGAGAAACTGAGACTGACAAAATACACGTTTTCTGACCCCTTGTATCTGTGGCCTTAGCAAAAATTAAAAAAAAAAAAAAAGAAAAAAGAAAAAAAAATGCAATATGACATGCAGATGGAAAACTGAACGTGGGCATGCTACTCAATGTGCATCTTGTATTCAGGTGCTGAACCAATGCTGTCATATAAACTGACTGCTTCTGTTACTACTACAAGAAATCTTGTCTGTTAATCACAGCCTGAAGAATAAAGGTTTTAGCATTAAAATGCTGGGGGTTTGTAATGTTCATATTAATTTCCTTTGTACTGCCTTTATGATAGCAACAAAACCCATGAATGAAGCCAAAGACCAAGACACCAGCAAACTGACTGGCGGAACTAATCAAGCCAATACTGCACAGTGACCTGACACACATCCTGAGAAGACAGGCAGACAGGCAAATACAGGCACCTGAGCGACAGACAGTACAGCAATGAGAACGTAATTAAATATACACAAATATGGATCCTATTAGCACAAGTTAAAAAGCCCAAAACGGTACAGTGATTTTTGTGAAATGATAAATGCTGCAGGTTGTGAACTTCTGTGCCAAATTTCATTTGTGGAGAAACTGGAAGGTGAAGGACCTGGGAACAGGAGTAAAGCGAGGAGACGAACTCAACCTAGAAGGCCACAGAGGACCCAGGCACCTTCCCTGGAAGTGAGCAGGAGTGCTGGGATGAACCTCTCAGTCAGTCCTGTGTGGGTGAGGCAGCAGTTTCACAGTCCATATAGGCAGAAGCAGGTGACGGGAGTGAGAAGAAGCGCTGGCACCACCAGTGGACTGTGAGGTGCCTGAGGAAGAGCCAGCACATAAGATGCTGAACCTCCAGGCAGAGAAAAATAAAAAGTAGAAAAGAACCAAAGTGTCATAAATAACACTCTTTTTTCCTACCAGAAAGAACAGTGAGGTTTGAAATTCACTCATAGCTCTTAGACCTTGTCAAAATAAGACACGGAAGATCTAAGGAAACACCTCTCATGTTCCTCCACAGATTATCTTTGTGCTTGCCGTACAGTCAGGGCAAACAAAGTAGGATCAGAATCACATATTGTCTGACCAGATCACTGCCAAAATGACAGGCACACAAATTTATGTCTGTCGTTAACAAGGTCCATGACTCAAGGCAGTGGTCTGTGCTCCACCATTTGATCTGATAAGCACTGTTTTATTTATCTAAAGATTGCACAGGCAATCTTTTTTTGCTTTGTTTTGGATTTTTGTTTGTTTGTGGGGGCTGGGGGTTTGTTTTTGGTTTAGTTTTGGTTTAAGAATCACATAGGTGTCCTTTCCTAGGGAAAACATCCATTTTCTATTATGAAATACAAATATTACACAAAATAGCTGAACTTTGGGGAGAAGAATGTCAATATTTGCACAGTTGGTTTCCAAAGTCTGTCCTTGATCCGGATGCTTAAATTGAGCCAGGAGTTCTTGCAAATTGTAACCAGTCAAAATAAAATATTAACAGTAACCCTAACAGTATGAGAATTGGTCCCAAACAGTGCTTAAATGAGTATCAGAATATGTTCATGAGTAGTTTCATATCATAATCAATAAAAAAGTTTGAGAAATCTGTATTCAAAAGCACATTTGTTGAAGCAGCATCTCTATTATTTCAATGTAGATGCAGGTTTCCCTTCCAATTTTACAACACATGCATAGTGTAATGCTTCAAATTTCATTTTATCCACTGAGGATAGATTAGCTCTTCAAAAGTATTCCCTTTAATAATAAAAATTACCTTCCAGACAAGATAATTCTACCACGTCTTTCCCACAGGCATTTTTTTCTACACTTAACAAGGTCCTTCTCTTATATCAATGGGCTTTCAGAAATGAATCGAAACTCCAGTGCCAAACAGTCATGCAGTGCAACCTGCGAGTAAACACCCTGAAGCATACAACTGACAAGATGTAAAACTTCTGAAAAATACATGTGCACACTCCAGAATAAAAACCTGGTTTTCTTTGAATTGATACTGATGACAGAAGTCTTAATTTGAGAAGAAACATTCCTTTCATTTCCACTATTTCTAGGCTGCTGCACGTTAATAGCAGCGCATGTAGGAGACTCACATGTAGCTTATGGTGCAAAGGCAGCAGGCTGCAACCTTTCTGTTTCAGAACAAATGATCCAGGGCTTTTTGAAGCCCACCAATACAAAAGAACCATATCTAATCCTTTCAACTAACAGCATGCTCACAAGACTGATTAATCCAGCTCTCTTGGTAAAATGCAATCCTGTTCCGAGGTAGAGAAATCCTTTGGGGTAGTTGTGAGCACAGACACAGTAGTTTAAAGAACTATTGCAATTTTAAGCTTTCCAAAACCCTCAGATACATAAGCCCAAGATGTACCAATAGGAGATGAGTGCAAGGGTATCACTGCATGTTAACTTTGGGTGGGAATCCTCTATGACAATGTCTTGCCCAGCTAAGAGAGATTCCTTCAAAACACCCGGCAAAAGCACAACAGAGTTACCATTAACAAATCTCTGGCTCTCCCCTAGGATGGAGCCTACTGAAGTTTCACTGTATTCCTCCTCCTCCTGCCAGGGGACTGCAGCATCACATGTAAAGGTAGCTCTGCTTCTGAACTGGAACTCTATGCATGCAGGGATTTTGCTGATATCTCCAAGATATAATGACTCATCTTACCCCCATTGTCAACTCAGCTTTTATTAGACAAATAGGAATTAGTGTTACACACCTCAACAATGTGAAACAGTGCTTCTCCAGCAACAGACACCCATACGACATTGCTAATATGCTAGACTTCTTGAAATAACTATGAATACAATTACCATAAAGTGTGATCCTAAATGTATACAACTTTTCTTCCCCATAGTTTCAGTGAAAATTAAGGGGAATCAAGCATTAAACCTCGCCAGTCAAAGCTGAGCATGTAGACAAAACTAATATTCGCAATTATAAGCAAGCAGTATTAAAAGAAAGTCTAGCTGAGAATCTATTCTACTCCAAATAAATTACACTTCTATAATATTCCTCCAAGGTATGGACAGATCCAAAAGTAAACAACTTATGGTCACATTTAATAATAAAGAGTCTTTTAAACTGATCTGCAACTGCTTAGGTCTGATACTTACAGAAAAAAAGGCTTAGATATCTACCTGGAGTGGGGAGAACACAAAGACAACTCCCTTTCCTGCCTGTGACTCACAGAGTGAAATTCGTCTAAAGTTATACAACTAAACATAAAACCAAATGACAGTTCAACTGAAAGGGACACAATAAAGAAAAATAGGCAAATGTATAAGAGAGCAGCTTGGCAGTTGCAAGCACCAGTTAGTTCAGTGCATACAGTATTCAGGGGCATCACAGCATGAATAGAAGTTCCTCTGTCCACCTTAAGCGGAAATCATTTTCAAGCAAATGCATGTGAATCATTTTCACTAATGAAAACATACCCCTCAAACTGAACAACTTAGGTAGATTACATTTCTCCTAATTCTGCCAAAAACATTTAAGAAAATGGATTTGCCAAAGATAAAAGCAAAGTAGGCGGGATAGATCATCCATTAACAACACAAGCATGGCTAATTCTTCCTGACAGTGAAATGACTTGGGATAAAACCCATTCTATTTTTTAAATAAGTTTAGACATAGTATGTCCCACACATCCGCTGCTTGGGTACCACTGAGTTTTTATGAAGGTCAGGCCTTAACAATAATATACCAAGAAGAGAAGGAATAAGGGCAACTTGAAGCATTTTAGCATACAAAGGAAAGAGTGAAATAAAGAGGCCTTATAATTTCTGCTAGTTACAGAGTAGTTTAAGATAGTGTGAACTAAAACAATGAATTTGAAACAGTAACGAGAAAGACCAAGACGCATATTTTACGGAGAATCACAAGTACAGAATTAATACTGCCCTTTAGTCTCCGTCGTACCATTTAGCGAACTACTGGGCTGGTTTGGGGTTTGTATTTTCGCAAATGCATATTTGATGTGCAAGGTTGCACTGCATTCTCTAGCATACAACAACTTCGATTTGTTCATGTAAACATCAGAAATGTACTGGCAAACAAAGCCATACGGAAGAAAAAAAGATATAATGGATTTTCTGTTTACTTTAGTAACTTAACATCTGTGCGAGAGCATCATCAAAGTTAGTATCCAATAACTTTTCACATTTTGGTCATTTTCATTTATCAATCCAAACCCCATTTACTTTAATGATGCAAAAAGCGCTGGGAGGGGGGCAGCAGAGAAGGCATAATGTTTTAGAAACTTAAAATAGGAATACACTTGAATATTCTCCTCCTTCACATCATAAATTTAAAGTACAAATAAACTCACATCTGTTGTAACTTAGCCTTAGAGATTAAAAACCAAAGAGAAAGTATTAGGGTTATTCATATCTTGTTTGTATTTTGAGTACGATTTTCGGAGCCGGCCCCGACCGCCGGTGGCATCGGTCACCTAAGCCCCAAAGCTTCCCGCAGGGCCGGCTCAGCAGTACTTACCCCCGCAGAGGAGGAGTAGGAAGCCCGCCGTCCGCCCCGCGGAGAGCATCTTCCCCTGCGCCAGGACTCCCGCGGCGCGGCCCCGCCTCGGCGGCCGGCGCTCCGAGCAGCACCGGGCGGGCTGCGGACCGGTCTCCGCGGGCTCTCAGTCGGGCCGGCCCATGGCCCGGGTGGGGAGCAGCGGCCGCGGTGGGACGCGCCGAGCCAGGCAGGGACGGGACAGAGAGCGCCTGGATGCCTCTCCGCCGGCTCCGTCCGTCAGCCCTCCTGGGTACCGACCCGCTGCCACCGGCCGGGAAAAAGCGCCCTTCTACCCTCAGCAGAGCCGGCGCCTCTCGAGCTCTGCGGAAAGAAGCCGAAGTCACGGGCGAAGCCCCTCTCCGCGCCTGCAGCCGATCCCCCCGAGCTGCCCGGGCGGCGGCACCGCCCGGCTCGGGCCAACCCCCAGCCCCTCCTCCGCACCCGGACGAGGCCGCTGGTCCGCGCTCCCTGGGCCGCTCGGGGCCGCCCCGCACTTGCCGCCCCGCCCGGCGGGCAGCCCCCCGACCTCCCCCCCAACCCCCGCCCGCCCGCGGAGCCGCCGCCGAGGGGAGCAGAGGGGGCGCGGCGGTGGCTCCGCCCCTAGCATCCCCGCTGACAAGGTGCGGGGTCCGGTGCACAGGCCCCCAGCTCCGCAGGGGGGAGCGGGGAGCGAGCTCGAGGAGGCTTGGGGGGGAAGACAGGCGAGCCGCGCAAACACACCAGGTGCGAGACAAAGCAGGGACAGGCGCTGCGGCACCAGGATACATCCGAGTGGCCGCCTTCCCGCCCCAAACACATTAAACGTGTTGAATAATTAATCCTTGGGAGAACAGACAATTTTTGCTTGATAGCAGGAAGATGCTGTAAGAGATGAGCTCTACCTGGCAGGCAACCAAAGTAACGCGGAATGCGAGCATCCCGCTTAACGGCAGAGCGCCACTTTTAAACCACAAGCGGGGGAGGGGAAAAAATTAAAATAATAATAAAAAAATAAGCTAGCCAAGTCAACTGAAAAATACGCTTTAACAGCAGGCCGGGCTCGCCGACAAGCGCGGTCCGAAAAAGCCGCCGCTAACAAACATCGCCCAGCTCGCGGGACGCGCCTCTGCCAGACCTGTCTCTGCCGGGAAACCCCCGCCGCAGCGCCCGGTACCGCCCCTAGCCTCGCCACCGCTCCCGGCCGCCGCGTCGGACGCCACAGGGCAGCCCCCAGACGCCACGGGGCAGGACGGGCGCAGCCCCGCAATGCTCGCCGCGCCCGCGCAGCTCCCCAGCGCTGGGCAGCGGACCCCCTGCCGGCTGCCCAGAGGGGCACGCTGAGCTCGCGGCTGAAAGAAACCCCTGCCCCTTTTCCTTCACCTCTCCTCCCAGGTCATCATCAGCCTGCCCGGGAAATATTTTCTGCCCCCTCCTTCTCCCCACAGCTGATGCTGCCTCGCCACAGCCGCGCCGCTCTAAAGATTTGGGCGTCAGGATTCAGGCAGAGATCCCAGGTACAACTCTCACCCTTCCCAGCCTTCACACTTTGAAAAGCCCGAGCAATAGCAAGGAGGCACACACACTGTAGAGTGATACTCGGTGCAATTTCACCTAACAAGAACTGCTAGAGATTACTTTTAGATACAAATCAAATAGGAAATTTCCTTTCTAGCCTGGTAAGGACTCTGCTTAAAATACCCAACATTGCAAGAGGCAAAATACAAGAAATTGCCCTGTAGAACTGATAAAAGAACTAGCCTATTTTAACTCCTCTGTTAGATCCCCATCAAGCAGCCCCATTGGTCTTCACCAGCCTTGAGAGAGCAAGAGGCCAAGTGCAAGGGCTAGTGATGAACTTGAGATGAACACTAGCAACCACCATAAATTAACTGCATTTGAAGCTGCCTGGTAGTATAAACTTCTGAATATTTACTCACATGTGCAAGTGTTTGCAGGGCTTTCACAAATGCCTGGAAGGGAGAACTGTGAAACATACTTAGGATCTCTCCATAAACCAAGGGAAAGGCTATAGCCAAGAAAGCAACATATAAAACATTAACATTAAATCAATGCTTTGTGGAGAAAGCATTGTCTTACGTTAAGCTGAGCTTTATCTTAAATCATATTTAAAAGCTCGCACAGTATACAAATCAATATTGATGCCATCTAAAATACACCACTATCATCTGCGCTGATAAATGCCAGTTTCCATCAAGGACAAAGTGACTTCTTGGAAGAATGTCAAGGACTTCCAATCTCTTCTGGCATCTCAGCAATTGAAGCCAAAGCTGTACTCTTCTGCCAACTTCAGGCTATGCTCCAGCGCATTAAAACTGATTTTAGATGCCATCATGTTCGTCATACAAGGAGCAGAAGTAAGGTCACCGGAATAATTTTTTTCATGTGATTTCAGGCTTTTAAGTTAAGCAGATTTATACGTTTTCAGAGGATCATAGCTTATGCACAGCACACATGGGAAAAAGGTTGCCAACTTGGATGAGAAAGGGACCAAATACTAACGTCTTTCATGTTCCAGCTACTGTGATCATCACTCCAATGTTGATGTAGTCACCATCCCTCCTGGAGCTGTTCTCCTTTTTGGTCTCCAGTTTGCTGCAAGCCTTCAACAAGGAGTAGTGATGGTACATTGAGGAAACATAGTTCATCCAGGAAACTTAGCTTACCATACGGAAGACAAAAATAACTTAACTACAGCACCTCATGAAACCTTGTAAAAACCTATCAAAATGGGGGCATTTCAAATTTTCACTCAGACTTCAAAGTTCATGGAGAAAAATGAAACCCTTCTTGCCCAGACTTGTTTTCAGACCCCTAAAGAGGTCCCAACACAGACTGTGAAGCAGCTGCCCTTGAGTTTACTGGGGGAATACAAGCCTACAACAACCATCTCCTTCCAACAGCTAACTTCTGATCCGACACGCATAAAATCCACACTCATGTCATTCACTTGGTTTCTTTGTCTGACGGCCCTGTGAAAATTGAATGAAAGTCAGTGCTAGAAAATGAGGAATAAAAAGTTAGGTGTCCTTAAGTCTCCAGATGAGCTCAAGCTTTACAGGTACATCTCACATCACTCTCCTAGTAAAAATACTTTTGAAATAAATCAACACTTCCCTGCAGGCTGGTGCAATTGTGAAACTAAGGTGCATATTTTTTTCCCTCCTGCTTTGAGTCATTCATTTGGCACAGCAGACTGAGCTATTAAATTATTGGGTTTTTTTTCCTTTTATAAAGGCACCCTGAGATATCTTGATATGATAATGCTTCCTGAAACTGATGCTAATTGATAACTGTTTCTTGGTTTCATCAGAAGTCTTAGGTCATACTCATTTAGCATCAGAACACTTGAGGACTGCTCTACCCTTCCACATTAACCATTCATGCATGAACAGAGAAACATTTTCATAGATGAAACTCCTTCTAGAACATTGTGTTTGAAATATAATTCTTGATCAGTTCAGGATTTAAGCATTACTTTCTGAAGCTATGAGTTTGGTTGTTTTAGAGTTTCAGTCTGACATGCTATTGTTGATCATGTTAGGAAAAAAACATTTTAAAATTATAAAAAATGCTTATTAACAACAGTACTTTGTGATCAAACTGGAAATATATACAGTTACAATTGGGATGGCACTGAACAGATATTCTTCCTGAGGTAAATCTAATGGTAAAAGGACAGAACAAATTTTGATTGTGACAATGACAAAGAATTTATCTGCATGGTACTTCATTCAAGTTGTTACATATATGTTTTCCACAATCCTCCTGTCTACTCCTTTCTTCCCTACTTGTTACATACAGCTAACACTTAAACTGTGCAATAACCACACTATCTATTTAATTTTTGTCCATTTGAGATTCCTAAAAGAAAGCAGTATGTTTTCCTGGAGTACTCATCCAAAAGTGCTATGAAATGGTCAGAAATACCCATTATCATGAGAAAGCAGCAAACCTATGCCAAGGGATGTCTCCATCACAGCACCTAGAGAAGGCAACCAAGAATATACTTCTTTCAAGTCAGGAGGAAATAAATCATTCTTGTAGAGAAGGAATGCCACCAACCGTCCTGATCACAAGCTGTTTAAGCAAGGGCTCAGCATTGTCCAATACATAGATTTCATGGCAAAACCAGGATTCTTGTGAAAACAGTGATAAGGGACAAGCACAAGTGAAGATGCTGTGTGAGGGAAAACAGAACAGCAGATCACGAGCCCAGGCTAGACCAGGAAGAACCAAAATTCTCTGGTGACCTGACAAAGCCATCCCTCCCATGAGCTGGCTGCCCTCATCAGACCCCACTGCTGCATCTTGGCAATAAGACTGTAAGTTCCTCCGAGAAAGGGTAGTTCAGGTCACTGTAAATATAACATAGAGCTTTTGAAAGTACATTAATCCACAACAATGCCTGGTTTTGGCCATCAGATTGTTTCACTAAAATCAAAAGTTATCTATCAAAACCATCATGAAATCATAAATAATATCCGTCTGTTTTCTTGTGCCAAACAGACCTCAATGTCTGATGCCACCACAAATCAGTAGTGAAATAGTTCTCAGACCATTGGTTCATCTGATTCATCTGAATTTTTCACCTGCTTGACTTTATTGCTGCAGGTTTTTGTGAAGCACAGGATAACTGTGCTAGGATGTTTCAATGCAAAGAGGAAACAAGTTCTCCCAATACTTGTGAACAATGGGTGTTTTCTTATTTCATTTCCACTAAGAATCTCATGTCTTGCACCTCTCTGGTTACTTGAGCCCTGAAAGCTAACAGAAAAATATAGCTCAGTTTTCATACCATTATTCTAAGGATAGTCGTGGGACTGCCTTGAATGCTATCTATTATATCAATTAAGAGGCATGTGGAATCAGATGCACACTGACATTCAGCTGTTGTACTTTCAATAGTATAATTTTCAAAACTCAGAATGAAATCCAGAACTGCATTTTGTATACTATTGTGGGCCATCAGGATTGCAGGAGTGTGATTAAAACAGAATGCATGCCTCTCCCTGCGATGATGCCCACTGCTCCATGCAGAAGAGCCCACAACATCACAAGGCAGATGTGCATGCTGCAGGGCATCCAGCAGAGCTCGGCCGGCTGCTGCCATTCCATCTCCACAGGAATATACCCTGGATAGTACAAGGATCAGCAACAGGGCTAATGACTCATGATTATCTCATTTGCACAGACAATCCTTTTTGTATGGAACCATACTATAATACAATCCCAACAGTTGTAACCCATAGGCACCTTGGCATTGAGGCTCAATAGCTATTCCATTACTCAAGAGACACTAATTTCCCCAAGGTATTAACAAACATAAATATGATAAATCTCTCCACATCAGTATGAGCAGTAAAGTTCTTCTGAACTTTGAAGACCAGATTTTTCCGGCTTTTAAACAAACATTTTGAATCTGCCTGGAAACATTATGAACACGCACAAGCATATTCACACATCCTGCATCAGAATTTGAATGGTAGGGGGTAGATATTTTTCCAGAAGTTACAGTACAACTAGTTAGAGAAATATATTGAAATTGGCAGCCGATAAATTAAAACCAGCTAACAAAATACAGAACATTCTTTGTTGACTCTTTTCCAGGTCTGTTTCCAGTAGATTATGTACTACTATGATGATAATAAAAAAGTTATTTCATCCTTGTTTCTTAGAATTTGGTGTCAAATATAAAAGCCCACCTGAGAGATATGAAACCTCAATTCCCTAGTTATTCATAAGGAACTTACAGCCTGGGTTATGGCCAAGGCAAGCTTCCTGCTTACTGCCTGGCTAAAGCACCCTTACAGCAACCTGGAGGAGGTGCATGTGTTGAAGAGTGATTCTGTTCAATCTACTCACCATGTTTTACAACTCACCAAAACCATTTCTGGAGTTTGTAGATGACCCTTAAAAGTACTCCATTACCATCTCGAATAAAAATAACAACAGCCATATAAAGCTGTGATACTTTCTAAATGCTCAATAAATATTTGTGAACCTCAGGTTTTCTTTTATTTCTTCATTAAGTAGCATACTTGGCTGCAGAGAACTTGAAAACATGACCCTAGAGGTTTCAAACCTGAAGGGGTTTCAAATGTGATAGTTTTAAAATAATTTATCATGTAGAAAAACTAACTAAAAATATACATCTGCTTGGGGTTCAATATGAAATGGAGTTAATTGGAGTGACAAACCCATCTCTTCCTTGAGCACTATAAGATCTGATTTGCTTTAAGTTCAACAACTAAGCTCTGAAATCTTTTCAGCTTTACCTTTACCACACTGCTCCTGAGAAGAGGCCTCACGCTCCTGGCACAGACATCTCTGTGTAGGGGAGCCAAGAGTGCTTGCCAGTCATGCTGCTCTTCCTGCCAGTTCCTGCAACCCACAGTAAGGTTTGGTAAATGCCATAGTGCCATTGGCAATGTCACCCACAGTCACAGGTGGGGTTCTGCCACAGTCATCAGTCTTCAGTTCTAATGGGATACCATGGTGGGAAACAGGGGTTGGAAAAGCATGGTAGCTGCTGACTCACCACCTTACAGAGTTTCCACACAAATCAAACAAACCCATGAAAGAGCTTCTACTTGAGCCCAGAGCCAAGGGTGCGAGGCATAGACTCTCAGATCATTGTCTTCCACAAAAGAAGCCACTGGCAGTAGAAGTGATAAACCCTGCTACTCCTATGTATGCCCTAGTACTAGAAGCAAAAAAACCCCAAAAAACCAAACCTTCTTTGCAACACAACAGCTTTGTAGTAACAATGGGTAAGGTCCTCAGTTGTTGTAAACTTTCATAGGTTCAGAATACAGTTACGATAACTTTTGCTAGTGAGGGATTTGTCCCAATACCATAAGGAGAAACAGTGACCTGATAGTTTTCCTCAGGTCAAATTCTGCCAAGGAAAATCTGACAAAATCACGACCATTATTCGGTTACGAATATAAGCATGAAGGCACACTAAAATTAATGAAGAAAAGATCACATTCAATGGAATAACAATTAAATTTGTCACTACAGGAATTAGTATAAAATATCAGATTCAGGACTAACAAGGGACTTCACCTCTAAGTTAACCTGTATTGGGTTAAATGATCTACAAAATCTGATTTACTTTCAACACCATGTTACTAAATTGTAATCATTAGAAACCAGGAAATATGATCCTAGGCTAATTCAAGGGATCTGGATTCATACTAAAATGTATCTTTAAATATATAGCATCATGGTCATAAAAGAAAGCACACAGTCAGGTCACATATCTTCATTCGCGCCATGGTTTATAGAGGCACGTTTGCCCCTGCATTGTATCAATCTAACAGGATGTGTTTTTCTATTACACATGCACATAGGCTCTACATTTAAAGAACATTACATTAAAAATGAAATCAAGAGCTTGCCTGTGAGGAAATGCAAGCCATATATTTTTTATTTGCTCACTCATATGCCTTATAAGTCTCATTCAAGAACTCCTAGAATTCAGCATCAGTATTAGTGCTGTAGCTTGTAAATTCCTGGTGTCCAACTGAAAGATGCAACCTCAAAATAACATACCTGAGACTAACAGAGGACTCTGCTTTGTTCCTCCTGTGCATTGAGTAAGCCCAGAGTTGTATAAATGCAAGAATATACAATTACATGTCTAAATACTCTGATTTTAGATTGAAAAGATAAACTTTGCTCCTGTTTTTAGTGCCTAATACTACAATACTGTCCTTGAATGTAGGTTGTTCCAGTATTTCATTTCCTAAAACCTTTTTTAAATAAAAATTTCATAATTACACTATATGGAGCCACACTGAGTGCTGTGTGTGCTACCACAAAAGTTCAAATGGCTGAAAACAACCATTCCAAAGGAAAACAGCAATATGTTGGACTCTACTATAGGTAGACACGATATATTATAAATATACTACATGCCAAGTATAACAATATAACCTGGTTTTCCTCAGGAAAACTAAAAAACAAAACCACAACAACAAAAACACAAACACCAAAAAAACCCAACAACAACAAACCAAACAAAAAACCCCCCAAAGCCACCCACAAAACAAAAAATAAAACCAAACAAAAAAGTGCCATAACTCATATCTGCCCCTTAACTTTGGAATTTGATCACAATTTGAACTTAAAAAGGACTAGAAAGTTCTCAAAATTGTCATGACCAATAAGACAAATGGATGCTAAGTACTGGCCAGCCCAGTAAAGATTCACCTTAAGGCAAGAGATCCATGACCTCCAACATCCTGCATGGCCCTATGGCTCTGTAGAGTGAAGAACACGTTATGGACAAATGAACCTCTCTGAGATTTTAGCAGAAGGTCTTCAGAAAATGCCAAGCATGCAAGTTCCTTAAATTACAAACTTAACACAGAGGCAGATGTGGGTTGATTTTCAAGGACATGGGAAAAAAAATGTTCCTCTCTTCTGTTAGGTCCCTGTTCAAAATGCCAGGTCACAACAGCTTTTAAAGTATACACTGATAGAGCATTTCCTACCATTTCTTATTGAAGAGACACACTTGCATATGTAAAAGCACAAAACACTGTATATGCGTATACTGAGGAGAAGAGACAGGGTCTCTGTTGCAGTTACCCATTATCTAGTACATGGCTCTGATTGCAGTTTCTCTAGTATAAACAGCAATAACAGCATAACTTCGAACTAGTCTCTGCCTGTAATACACATAACAAAAAATATTATAAACCAATAAGGTTTTATTTTGTCTTGCTGTCGCAAATCAAAACACTGAGGACAGTTTCATATTTATTTTTCCAATTTTCAGATAGAAATGTTTCTGGTTTAGTGAAACTACACCTACCTTTACACGCATGCACAGAAATAATATAAACCCTTATTCATTCTACTATTCCTTTGTGCCTTGACTTCCATGAACCTGAAGAGTAGAAATCAGAACCCAGGGGAGACAGAGAAAATTTAAATGCCTAAAGCAGATAACCAAAAGTAGGTTACCACCATATTTTTAATTCATGCATGTTATGAGACTAGATGACAGTCATATATGTCTCCTATTATCAATGGCTAGGTAGTTTCTCTTTTAAGTTAGCATGGGCAGTTCAGCAGCTTAAAGTCTATTTCTTTTTGTGTGGGCTGTGGAGTATCCTGTATTTTAGCTCACAGAAATTTGTTTGCTTGGAATTTCAATTTTCTCTGAAGCAGCATATATATGAAAGAAAGAGTTTCTTGTTTATAACTCCTGACTACATGGTATCTTGCAGCAATTCAGCACAGCTGTTTCAGTTTTATCGGCAGGTACAACTCTGTTTAACGAAAACTAAACTCGGTGAACACAAGCAAGGCCACACAGGTGGTGTTTGATGTGCAGCAACAGCTTTGGAGGAGGCACACCACTCATTAATTGGAAGAGAAAATTTTGGAACATTGACTACTGTCCCTTAGATCTGACAAACACAATTCATAAGATATGACCAGAAATTATCTTCTTTTATCCATTACACTGCCTACACTGAAACATTGCTCAGTTAACACCTGAAACTGGTTTGACTGATCCAGGTAAACAGAAATCAGGTAAATCAATACTCTATCAAATCAGGTAACTCAATGCTCTGTTAACTTGCAATCAACATTTTTAGAGCTCCAACATTTCTAAGTTAAACCAGACTCTTAGCCCTCCTATAACACATCACATATAAACTAGTCACAGCTGGTCTCTCTCCACCAATAAATCAACCATTGAAAGAGTAACAAAATATACACAACTAAGGCACAGACAGGACAGAAGATTGTGATTGAAATCAAAACCGTGCAGTGAACCTAAGAAGCCAATTTAAAGAGTCTTGACATATTTCATCAACACATACCAAGGAAGTGCTCCCATTGGGAAGGTGGTTTTGTCTTAATTTTTTTATGTTGGCTCCTCAGTGAATGCTTTGCATAAGGCATCTCTGAATGAAAGGGATGTCTGGTTGGTAAAAAAAGCTGCATCCCCTTGTACTGATGACAGAGATTGTGAGAAATAAAATCCTAGAGCAGAAAGTTGTAGGGATGTTGACATACAGGATAGTGACTTCTGCTGCCAGGGAATGCAATCTTCTGTCTCAATGGCAGACTGGTTCTCCTGAAGGTGCCCCAAATAGCAGTGGGGCCACAGAAACAGCCTGAACTGATAAGGAATCCCTGGATATCACACTTCAACTCCCTATATAAGAGTAACTATTTCTCTATCATCTTGGAGAGATTTTTAACTGCACTCTGCTGGCCACAATGCCAGCTCTATTGGGAAAATATCGTAGAGATGTTGTACTTGTTTTTTTCAAGGGGTGCTGTATGTCCACATTGAAAAAAATTCTTAATGTCAAACCAAATTTAACAAAAAATTGTATGTTAATGGCACACAAAAAAATTGCCTGTCTGAAACACATATCTTTCTATGCCACAGGTCAGGAAAAAGAAAAGTACTGGCTAAGTGCACTTCAGACTGGCTTGATATAGTCTTCTAAGAAGCTAAACAGGAAAATGCCTTTGGTGAATCTACTTTTGTTATTTTGCATGCCTAGCACAATAATTCTTAACAAGATTCCACAGATAAGAGGACATGAAATTAAGCAGGTCACAACGAAGTACAGTGTTACACATTAAACTGATAGTCCTCAATACCCACCGTCTAGGAAGCTAGTGGAAAACATTGTCAGAATAATAAGACATTCACAAGAAAGGGCCTTAGATTAAGATTCTTTAACCTTGTTAACTACATTAAGGAAACACTGGTTGTCACCTGTGGACATCTTGTTCAGCAGAAAGCAGAAACCAAGAATGCATGCTCCGTCAGAACTGATTTCTGAATCACTGGGGACTTGAAGTTTAAATAGACAGAAAATGACAAGAGGCTCTAGCACAAGCCAACTGGAACCACTCTATCGGAGCATGAAGGTAATGTTCAGTGCTGACGAGTTTCTGTTTAATAGCTTCTTCTAAGCTATTAAACAAAACTCCCAAATCACAGTCCAGAAATCATCTTAAATGACCTACTACCTTCAACATCTTCCATTTTGCATTTCAAGACTTTAGCATCACCTAACAATGTCCCACAGATCCTAAATTTGTTTGTGTTAACTTAGGAGTCTTGCTCTAGAATATGAATCAAACTATTTACTGAATGTTTTCAGATAAAGTTATTTTGCTCTGTGCATTCATTATGAATCTAACCCAGCCTTTCTAAATACATCCTGAAATGCTGTTTGACCTGGGTCAGCAACATGCTTTAAACCTTCTGTGATTACCCATGAGATAGAACTCCTGAGAAGAGTTTTCGCTCCAGGAAATGCTTGAAATAAGACTGAAAATAAGTTTCTATTGATTATTGCCATAAGAAACCTGCAGTGACTTCATAAAGATGATTCAGGTCTTAGCTTAGGCAGGGTGACTTAATGTTGCTACAAAATCCCACATGAATAGGAATTCAAAATATCTCCACTATGTGATCACAATAAAAATTTGTCCTCTGAACTTTGTCATTGCATGTTTTCATCTTTCTCCCTGAACTCTTGAGGTACTCTTTCTGCTCTTATTGCACTTCTCTGCATAATTCCTCTCACTGCTATGAGTCTTCTGCTAGCAACTGTTCAAGTGCTTCCCTGAAGGCTGTCTAATACAGACACAAAGCCACTAAGGCTAACATGAGGCGCAATGAAGGAATGAACTAAGGACAGGCACTGGTGCATAATGGAGCAGTGAATGCCATCCAGCAGGACACCCTCAAGTAGGACAAGCTCCTTTCTTGTCAATGTTCTATCCAGCAGCCACCTTCCCAGCACCAGTATTGAGTGAAACATAAGGATTGACTTAAGGCTTCTTACCTGTATAGGGCCCACCAGGATCAGCTTCCTGATGAAGTCAGAGAAGTTAGTGTCCTACTTCCAAGTTGTCTCCTAGACTTCAGTACTGCGTGGCCACAGACTGGCTGCAAGTTACAAAGCAGTGACAAAGTGGCCCAGAGCCTGCTGTCAGACCCCAGAAGAGTGGCCTTGTTGCTCCAAGATGCTCAGGAAACCTAGGAAGATGGATTTGCTGCCACCCATGACCCCATACAAATTGTCAAGCAGCTCACCTATGGCTGACATCAGCCTGCAATCTACACAGTCAGCATCTAAAGCTAGCCCCAGGTGTTAGAGCCTGCAATATTTGGGACAGGAGTGATGATTGAGTTTAAAAACAAAGGGAACGGGGTCTGGAAATTTCTTTCTGAAACAGAATGTTTCACCTGTTCTAATGTTTATCCCCCAGTACAGTGACACCAAATCCACAGCTAGGAGTAGAAAGGCTTTATCAGCTGCATCAGACTCCAGGGAATAAACCCTACAAGTTTGTCACCAGTCAGTTGAGGCTTAGAGCCTGTCTGAGCAGCTGTGTTGTGTCTCTGCTGTGTGAGTGGACATGCTCTGAAATACTGGATCCAGCAATGACAGTTTTTCCTTTTGTACATTATCTGCTTCACTGCTGTTGCATAAAGGTGATCTAAAGCTTAGCAAATACTTGTAGCTGGAAAGATTACACATGCAAAGTTATTATGGTAATACTTCCCACTTGCAGAAAACAGATAATTCATTAGCTATCCAAAACAGCTGAATGGCTTAAGAAACTACAGCTAACAATAGGCATTTTAACCATCAGGTAGCAAAAAGCAGAGCTACAGTGCCTTAGCAGGGGTGAAGTATTTCTCATTTACATAGTTGCTGTGGCAAAAATATTACCATCACTTCCTACCTAGATGCCAGCAAAAGAGTTCACTACAAGTATTAGAACAACATATTTTGCTTTTATTGCTCCTATGTGAAAAAGGTTGTAATTTATCTTTCTGGAATACAAATACAAGATTTTTCATGGAGGTAACTCACATGTCCATTGCTTTTAGTGTTGCATGAACTTTAACCTCATGCTCTCCATTCTCAGAGTTGTATTTCCCATATCGAAAGGGATTCAGTGAAAAACACATTTACTATCAGAGACCACAAAAGTGGACTATGATATAAAGTGAGTTGCCCAGAGTCAGCAGCATAGCTGGGAACAGAGCTCAGAGTCATTATCTACAGACCTGTTAAGGAGACAAAGGAAAGTTTCACTTCACTACTGGAAATTCGAGGGGAACCCCAGTTAAGCTTAGCTGTGTATGCTCCTCATTCCCTGTGACTTACAGTCCTCACAAAGCACCCACTAACTGACATGGTTGAAAATCAGTTATCAGGCTGCTTCATCTTGAGTCAGTTTGGTGTTTTCTTCTTAAGCCTCCATCCCTTGAAAATCACAAAGATGTAATTCATTCTGATCCTGCAGGGGTTAGTCAGATTGATAGGCCTGTGGGTGAACTGATGATAGTCTTTGGAGGACTTCAATCATATTACTGTGTTAATGTTACGGGTCACTAGTCTAATGAAATGAGTATCTCGAGATGGAAGCAAGTTAACATGAACATTTTCTCAATCAAGAGAAACAGCCAGTGTGGTCAGTGACAGACACTGGAACATAAAATAAAGAGGTATGCAATGCTAGAACAGTATAAGCCACTGAGATGAAGACAAATAAAACTGAATCTGGTCCATATGCCAGCAGAAATAGCTTTGCTCACAAGGCTCATACTCTAAAGCCTAACATCCAAAAGTGCTACAAGCCTTTATAGAGTACAGCTCAGCCCATTCCCTCTGGAAGACTCAGTTTAGCAGCTTACTAAGTATGCATTTAGATCACTAATATTAAGGTTAGCTTAACTGCTCAATGCAACATGTGTGGTTGCTCTTTCAGTATTTCCAGGCAATCTGCAAACTCATTTCTGTGATATATTTATATAACATATTTGCCACTCTAGATACTACCACAAGATATAATGATATACATGTGTGGAGAATCAGGATCTTATGAGCCAACTCAATGTCATCACTTGTTTACTGTGATGGTCCCTGCTAGCTGCAGCAAAGTCTGCCTCAGATTTATGATGAGCAAGTTCACATGCACATCACTACCCACGATAACACAGGTTACATATTCAAAGAAGAGAGAATGGTTGTGTATATATAACCATGTTTGAGTTGAGATGCTAAGAAAACTGTAAATAAGCATTAGGTTTATGGATGATGATCAGCATTATTACAGAGCATAGAAGTGCTATAATATTAAGCCCTATTCCTTTCATTGTTACAAAAAAGGTTGATCTGTGACAAATGGCAGTAGATTAAAAAAAAAAAGTGTGGATCCTCACAGTTATTTCACAGAGCCTCCAAATAATTTTTATCAGACTAACATTGATCAATAGTACCTTTAATATCTTTTTCCCTGACAGATGTCGGTATTCCTTCCCCTCTGCACCCTTTTACTCCTTCATTCCCTCAGAAGTGGTAGAAACCCTTTGCATTTTGATAATGAAGTATTTCATTAAATGAAAAATCACCTCATAAAAAAGCAAGTATTAGCCAGATTAAAAAAAAAAAAAAAGATCAATTAATCAGTGGGGAATTATTATTAGTCAATCATGTAACTAATTAAAAACATTGATTGATAACAAACAACACGGCAACAAAGTTATCTTCCTCCTAACCCAGCAAAATTATCTGCCTGCTGCACATATAGATAGTATGAGATGACCTGCTTACAGATAAGTCTGCAACTGCTGACCAATCTATTTTTACTTAGTGATAGTATTTCCCCAGCTCAGCAGTTCTGACATATCACAGCTTTGAGTCTGAGACATTTGTGAACCATCTCTTTGTTAGTGACAAATAGCAAAGTGCACATCGATAAATCACACCCTTTGTCTCTTTCTTTTCCCTCCCCCACACAGTTGCTGCTTTTTCTTGTCAAACCGGCCCAGGCTGAATGCTCCTGAATCATCTTTATTAACCTGTAAGAAATTCTGAAGAACAGATCCTATGTAATAGAAAGTGACCTCAAATAATTAACATTTTTGAAGTGGTTTTTATATGAATTTTGTCCAAGGTACATAAGTCATCATTCATCTTTCCTCTTCCTGGCAGTGCACTTAGACATAGTAAGTCTTAAAATGATGACATCATCATCCCATGATCCTTCATTATAAGTAATTAAAGCAATAATATGGCTCTTCTCACACACAAGTCATCAAGCAGATACTCATATGAAATCTCAGCCATAGTGCACCTGAGGTGAATTGAAAGAGCACAGGACTCAATGGTTTTGGTGAACTGCTGGTACTTTTGTGTGAATTTATTGGTGCTGAGAGAGTAGTGCATGTTAACATGCAGGGAGGCTAAATTCTGCTATTAATCCATGAGACAGGCACTGCAGAGGTAATATTAGGTTTCTTATTCACGTATAGTATCAAGGCCTTGACAAGGAAGGAAGGAAGGAAGGATTTAGTTTAGTCTGTGCCTCTTCAGATTTTGGCCTTTCTCATAAACACACTGGCAAAGCTATCAACATTAATGTCTGGATAATATGTTCAGTGACAGGGACAGTACCCAACAAGAACTCTGTTAGACACTCAAACACCTTTCTGCAAAGACCATTAGTCTTTGCAGAAAGAAAAACTTTCTTATGCTGCTCAACAAGCTTTGATCTAAAATCAGTAAGCTAGATCAGCTACCGAATAGGAGAATACCCATCTAACAGTGTAGCCGTTACAGGGTTTTAATGTGTTACTACATGAATTTCAGATTATTATTTTAATTCATTAAGGAGTTTCAAAATATGCAGTACTATTTTCCCCATAGCAAACAATAAAACGTCTGTTTTCCATGGGCAATTGCAGCACAACACACCATATAGTATTATAATTCACATCCCACTTGGTGATCTCATCTATGTATTTATTTTTAATAGTGACTTCAAAATATAGTCTGGTTCGTGGGACTCCTTGAAAAGTCCCGTTTCAGCCTTAGTTGCTTCCTTGTATACAACAGTTTACAGTCCACTACCACAGCTGCATTCATACTGCAGACTGATTTGTGTATCTCTTTTTTCTGGCACATTCCGGATTCCACTGTCCTGACATCATCAACACTATACACGCTACTGAGCTTAGTTAGGTGACTATCACAGTTAAGCCAAAAGTTTCTTGCAAGTAGGCCAACCTGCACTGACATTTACAATAAGCATGAAAGATACACAAGAAAATAAGGCATCTAGGAAAAGATAAGAATATTGTCAAAGAACTGTTATTTATCTATTGTTCTGCTTGTGACACAAGTTCTGTTTTACAATTAAATATTCTTATTGCTTCCACAATTTACTGGATTAAATGATACTCAGTATCCAAGAAATCATAGAGGGCTGGCTATTCAGAACCTGGTAATCTAGAATAACACCTTAATTTCTTTGTCTGTGGTGATTCAAACTATCTGCACACCGGCCGCACACCTACTTTTGTCTCTCAAGCCTATCTTCTACTCCACCCATTCTGAATCCACACGATGGCACTACACCGCACCTGTGTCAAAAACTGGCGGAACACCAGAACTTAGAGCTCAGCATATAAAAGAGAAAGCTTGCCAAAACTAAATATCAGTTAGAATTTACCTTGCATCTCTAAGTCTAAATCTTCATTTTAACCTTCACTATAGCTAGGCAATGCAAACAGAGGCAAATCTGAGAGTACAGGAAGGATCCAGAGGCTGTGGTCACAGTTCTACAGGTACGATCAACTTTGGCAAGGTCTATGGTATGCTTTTGGGAAAGCCTGTTCCATTTCATTTGGAAACAATAAAAAGAAAGGTGAAAACGAAGAAGGGGGGGATGGGCAGCAGAAACAATCCCATATGTTTAAAAGTGATGAGTTACATACTGACTTTCTCATCAGTCTTATTAGATAAGTATTGCACAATTTCTTCCACACTCATTCTTCTGCAAAGGTTACACAGTCTATCCCCTGTTACAGAGAAAGACTGGACATAACTGTCATTCCTAACTAATATTTGTCTATTTATTTACAGGGCTGGCTAGGTTTTCTATGCCAATGCTTCATATCCTCAACAGTAGAGGATAGAAGATATTTTTCTTTTACCAAATGTAAATTTTCCTTGCTGCAATTACATCTATCTTGCTTTACCAACTGTACTCTCACCTAGCTGCAGTTGACAATAAGTACAGTTTTCCTGTATTTGTATCTACATTCCACTGATTAGGAGATCTGTCATTATTTTGACTTTCTCAGGTAAGCAAACCAGAGAAGAATTTACTACAGTATTTTATTTTAAGAGGAGAGAGAAAAATCTTATAAGAAAAGCAAGCAGCAAACTTGTCAGCCAGTTTTCATATTGAAAAGAAAAAAACCCAAACAAAAACCAAGCCACCCGCCCCCCCCAAACCCCTCCTAGAAGAATAACATAGGAATAATACTATCCCAAGAAATAATAGGTTATATCTAATTTAGGATTCAAGATACAAGAATGGGATCTTTTGAGAGCAGGTATTATTAGTCAACTTTCAGTCTCATCATCCAAAATTCTGAAAAATGTATTTTCATGAATAGTTTTATCATTACTTGCAAGAAAAGGGTGGCTAAAGAGCATTTTATATTTCTGACCAAAAAGAGATATGATTGGCTTTTTGCCTTGATACAAAAAACTACCTTTTTTTTTCCTCCTATCATTATCATCTCTTAATTAATCCAAAGGGTTGCTTAATTACTTAATTCTTCCATTTATTTAATCCATTTACCAATCAACATTTTTCATTAGAAATTTTGCACTGCAGGCCTTAAAGCGTGATCATGTCTGCAAGATAAACGTGTAGTGCATATTCAAGTATGTACTGAAGCTTATAGGCAATATTTAAAAAATATATATTTTCTAATTATAATTTTCATCCATTTTGTCTCTGTGTGAAGAACATTAATAAAAAAAGGGTTTCTATTTCATTGTTTGAGTGAGCATTCAGTTACAGCTCTGGTTTATTTGTTCAGACTGCTGACATTTCCATGGTCTTTTATTAAAGACCTGATTAACCTGCAGAAAGAGCACGATGTTTGTACAAAGCTTAGGTTCTCTAAGCCTAGTTCACACCCGCATATTGCCTTCTGCTAGGGGAACACTGGTAATGTCAGCATCCCCTATCATATGACAACGCCTTCAGAAGACTGACCCCTGTGTCAATACAGCATGATTTATAATGCCAGGAACCAGATTATGAGCAACATCAGAGTGTTAGCTTGAGCCTTTGGTCAGCCATGGTGCTGCTACGAGGCTCTGGGTTTGCAGGAAATAACTAACCATGCGGCTCTGCTAACACCTTTATCCACGTTGCCATCCACTGTGCTGGCATCCAGTTGCTGTAATAATCAACTTTCTCACAGTAGGTTTGCTATTTCTAGACAAAAATATTGGCTTAAAATAACTGAAGCCCTCTGCATGTGACTCTCTCAGATGTGCTGAGGATAATATTTTTCCCAAGGTGACCATGCTTTTCCTGGTTTAGGATTCTTTGAAAGTTAAAGCGCTCTCTGCATGAACATGGGGAAAATGAATACAAGTAAGAAAATTTAACTATGTGCATTTTAAAATAAGCTGTCAGAAAGATCTTGCATCAGATAACAATAAAAAAAATACCCAGTCATGTCTGAGAAGTTTAGTGAAACCAAATTCAGTATCCATTTTCCTGTTACCTGATGACTGAAGTTATGATACTCAACCAACAGATCAGCAATTCCTCTTTTATCTAAGCCAAGTACTAAATATTTACAGATTTAAAATTCAAAAGGAATTAATTAACAGTGAACTACCATGATGTCCACAGTTGAGATGCAAAATTACTAACAGGTTATAAAACGCAAGATACAACCCTACCAAAGTTATTATCAACGAATTTAACATCCAACATAGTGACAGTAAAGGAAAATAAAGTGATTGTGAAGGGATGTGACAGGTAGAAGGATTCAGTTATGTAATTACTGAGTCAAAGACAATTACAAACCTGAACAGTTTAAGCTTTCACTGAACAATCTATTCAATGTATTGATCTATTTTGCACAGGCTAAACCACCACAAATATCTCCTAATATAAAAAAATTATCACAGTAATGAGTTCCATTTTTTCTGGGCTGGCTGCATGCCATTCACCTTTCACTTGTGCATCATGTTTATATTATTTCCCAACTTTGTACTTTCTAGAAAAACAAAGTTGATGACATACGCAACCCCAAAATAAAACTTGCAGATGTAAAAAATATATACCAAGGTTTATGCTCCTTCTGTGCATCTTCTTTTAGTGCTTTCTTGTACACACACAGGATTTAAAATTCAGTAACATAGCCAGGTATTCAAGGCAGGTATGGACTTATGCACCTTGTGCAAGTCTTTTCTGTGTTACAAATCTTTGCTGAATGTGATATTGTTTGTAGAGAAAATCTCCATTAAAATCTCTGTGAAAACCTCTCCTACGCTATGGGAATATAAACGTGAAATTCTGCTTGTATATCCACACCTACCCTTTAAGGTGCACTGCAAATTCATGCTTCAGTAAGCTCTGGCTCTTTTTTTGACTCAGATAAATCAACTTTATGCCTCTATTCTTGCCAGATAGCTACGGGTTCCACTAAAAGGTCTGCCAAATACATACAGCAAAGGCTCCATGTGACAGAAACATATGACTTGGAGGGTGAGAAGACATTTTAACGCATTTTCTGTCTCTCTGTACAATTCCTCTTTAAACTCCTGTTACTTCCTTTTATTTCCTCTGTCTGTTAGCGCCTCAGCTCAGCCTGCTTCCTGAGTGTTAGCAATCCAAGGAGGCAAGAGACAGCATTTTACAACCAGCAAGGTACATATTGACAATCCAGATCTTCACAGTGTTCTGAGTGTGAAGATTATACACACTGAAAATAGCAGAGTAGAGGGAGAAGGTTTGTCTTTGAGGATCAGCAGGATAGCAACCTATATTACCATGCAATTTTTTACAGACTAGTGAGTGCTGGAGTACATGGGGCCAAATTTTTAAAGGTAAAGTGCTCAACTTCCAGAAAATACATACACCTAAAGGAATTTCAAAAGCTGAATCCTAGGCCTTTAAGAATATGCAATGCCCCCAAAACAGAGTTAGTGGAAATTACATACCATTTCTTTTGATGCATGACCCCTGAAAGTGCTTGATATAAGATATATCAGATATTAAACCAGAGCTAAAGTTGATCTTAGCCAAAAGGGTGCTTGCCTGTGTTCAGTTTTGAGTAACATCTGTATCAGACTGGCACTCATAGCCCATACAATGACCTTTTTAAAATTCATTTTTAACATTTTTTCTTATAAAAGCAGGAGAAAACTTCAGCCCAGATGCTCCCTTTAAAAGAATGCATTTGTACTATAGAAGGGAGGAAGACAGGAGGAAGAATCTCATGAGGCTGTAGTTGTCATTCAAAAGAAAACAGAGCATCCATGTTATTTAAAAGGTATAAAAATCATTCTAGGATATCAAAAGCAAGTTCTTATCACAGTGAATTAACCCTGAAGAAACAGCTGGATGTAAACTAGGGCATCATGGTATGTTGCACACATGTAGAATTTTGGATAAAAATGTAAGAGTTTAGCACAGTTCATTACTGAAAAGGTTTTTGTTTTTATTATGAAAAGAACATGTGCTCCGACTCCCGAGTGGCAACCGAAAAGTATAGAAATAGCAGAGCAGCCATCATTGATGTCTGTACTGGGGCAGAATATTTTGTGGCATTTTGAAATTACATTTCTTGCCCAGCTGGTTTTAAGTGATACCAACTACAAAGTCCTTTGGACTTTAATGGTCCAGCAAAAAAGAGAAAGGTTGGAAGAGTTTAATACCTAACTCTTAACCTAGTTGCTCTCTGTTCTAAGGTTGCAGGGAAATAACTGTTTCAGTCTAATAACTTTTCCATTTTTAAATTCTGCCTCTCAAGGCAACAGAACAACAGCATTGTTCCGTTCAATCACAAAAAGAGAGTTTAAGGAATGCAACAGCAAATCTTGGAGGGTGCATATTAAAGCTATCTTCTTTTCTGTACAGCCGGAGCTGCAGCCAAAAATGTATGAGTTCTGCTGACAATGCCTTCATCCTGGCTCTGAGTGACAGCAAGCGAAATAACTTAAGAAATATCTGTAGGCTTGTCATGTACTAATATCCTTTTGATAATGCAAACTGTTAATCATAACCTAGGTAAAGAGAAGAAAAGAAATTGGGTTCTTATCTTAAAGAGTCCACATTGGCCAGATGAACACTTCAAGGTCATCCAGTATCGCTATAAACAAAACAAACCTATCAGCTCTATTATGTTGCTAAAATCCCATCTGGCTGACAACATTTTCACCAAACATAAGCAATTTATTTTTGTTTTAAGCTTTAATTAAGTATTACAGATTGAAGTGAAGTAGTTAATAATTTAAAAGTACACTGACCCACAGAGAGCCAATACCTTAATCAGGTGAAGCCTGGGGAGAGGAAATGCATGAAATAAAATAAAAAATTCTGTCCCTTCAGTCTCTCCTAGTAAATCAAAGACAGGATTTTTTTATATTAATTGGCAATGAGTCTATGTCTAGTCTGACTGCTGACACAGTTAGCCATAATAATAAAAAACATTTCTGTGGGAAGTGAAAATGCAGTTTGAATGTTAATAACGCCTTCATTTTCTGTCCTGATTGATTAGTTGGAATAAAATTCAAGCAGCAAAGTCTCTGTCCCAGTTGCTTATCTTGGGGAACATCACAGAAATTAAGTAACATATGAGTTAGCAATGCATATAGGTGACTGTCTATATAGAAGTTTCATTTCAGAGTTCTTGAAAAAACTTAATGGTCATTTCGTGGAAAATCATTGCAGAACAAGTTTAAATTCTGACCATTTTTCCATTCTACATTGCTTACATTTATCACAGGCAGAATTTGCTTAGTAAATACAGTCTGGAAAATGCTATTTGGGGCAAAAAAAAGTATTCAGATAACATTTTAAAATCCTGACTCTTCCCCCCAAACCAATCCTGAAAACCTCAAATGAGCAAGCATAAATTAGTTAAATCTCTCTCAAAATTTCACTCAAAATTTTGCTGACATATGCAAAAACCAATATTAGTGAACAAAGTCTGTGTATTAGATTTGTATTTCATTATAGAAGTTCGTGCAGCACACCTTTCCAAGATGCGCAGCGCATCTTTTAAATATGTTTAACACATTTACATCCCCATTTTCCAAACATCTGAGGAGACATTCCATTATTAAAAGCAATATTTTTAATCCTCTGACACTGAAAACCCCAATTTCAATATTTTCCTCATATGTTAAATGTGAACAACCGCTCCTTATGGAGTCCAGAGCATTAAACTTGTGCTTATATGTTTGCTAAAGGCCTCATAAGTAATTTGATTTCTTATTAATATGGAAAAAAAAGAGCTTAACATCATCCATAACCCACTAATAATTCCTATTATATTACCCAAGTCATTGTTTCAAATGTTTTCAAACACTGAAGCCTAAAAGTCAAAATAAATCATTGAGTATTTGCTGTTTATTCTCCTTTATGAGAAGAAGTAGTTCAAAATATAACTGCATCTGACAGAGATGTGCCCAGTAGGTTTGGAAAGAGAAACTGCGTATGTAAAAGGGAAATTTCTTTTCCTAGTCAAAAGGTAAGTAGATGCCCCAAGTGACAGTGTTCATATCTTAAAACTGTGAAAATCAACCACTTTGCTCTTCCTTAGGATTAAATAACACTGCACATACAAACACCATAGATGAAAAATCTGAAAGAAAACAAATCTTTAGAAAATGAAACATCAAAGGATTGCATGCGGCAATATGCAGATAAAGCCCCATTTCGCATATAAGAAAATAAGATTTAAAAGGAAAGCAATCCTTGTTGTGAAAGACATGAAAACTGATAGATTATTTACATTTTCCTTTGCTGAAATCTTTACTAGAAATCAGACTTTCAAATATTTTACCCACCCCATCTCCTGGGGGTGAGCATCAATAGTATGCTGCTGTGTATTTGGAGTGTTGAATTATGACCTACTGCAGAAACAGTACATTTGGCATCACAACATCATGAAGTACAAATTGATATTTCTGAACAAATATACAATTGAGTAGAGTTTTTCCAAATGTGTCCAGGAGAGATTTTGGATTGAGCAAAAATGATGACTGATTTATCCCTGATTTCCCTTGGAAATACATAAAATATTTTCCAAGTACTTCATGTTAATAAGCACTTAAAATACATCAAAGAACAGCCTTTTCACTTATTTGAATGGATATTGTGGCATATTAGATGAGGAACAGTGGTTTGTTCTCACAGGACTTATTTTTCAGTAAGCCAAACTGTTCTGGAAACAATCTTAGGGTCCTCACTGCTACGCAACTCCTGCATTATTCCTTTACTTCAGCAACAGAGTAATGATTTAGTTCTAGCATCCTTCCCAAGATAAATGAAAACCTGGCCACTCTACCAGTTTTTCTAATCAACATCATATAATATTAGTCTCAGACAGACAGAAAAGAAACAAATCACTGTAGTCACAGACGGCAGAGGTGTGACAAACAGAAAAACTCCACCAGACTGATAGCAGAGAATGCTGATATGCCACCACTATTTGCAGGGAACATTTAGGTATACCTTTTCCACAGCAGAAGAGAAAATTGTAGAAAACAATCAAAGCTCACAGTAGCGAAATTATGTTGCACTGATACTAAAAAGATGAGCAAAATCCATTCATCTGGACCTTCAAGTGGATGTACCACAGCAATATTGCAGTTAAGCAAAAGGAGTTCTGTTGTCTTCACACTTGCTAAATTGTGTTTGGAGCTGAATGCTTCCGCTATAGGAAGAGATACGTGGTTAGCTTTAACCTGTGCCATTACAAACACCAGTCAAGCTTTCTGATGCATGATGCAAGCATAAGTACCAAAATTCAGGCAGCTAGCTGAAAACACAGCAGCTTTGTAGTTGATTATCACTGAAGACAAGAAGTTAGACATATTCCATGCAAACAGAGAAATCATGAGCAAAAATATTCATACAACTTTACTAGAAGGAGAAATACTCAAAATACTTTAAAATTCTCAAACAATGCTTTATTCCAATTTCCAAATGAAAGCGATATAAAGTGTTCCAACAAAGTTTCAAAAACATTTTACCGATTTGGGTGCCTATTACAACCATACCAACTCTCTCAGATCTTGATAAGCTCATAATTTGATAACCATTCACAAAACAACAAAAAGCTCCAATGCACTAAAGTTGGGATAGACTTTTAAGTATCCAACAAAGACAGAAAAGCAACAAGAACAGTTTGATTCTTACTGACTTTCATGCAGGACTCATGTTTTTGATTCAGAAGTATCACAGTAGTAGAATAATTTCCCCAAAGACATACCTGAAATTGTAGCTGGATGTTTTGCAATACTGTCATCTTATCTTAGAGGTCTTATGCAAAATTGCGTCTGACAATAAATAAATAATAACATATATAAGTAGACAAATAAATAAAACCACATTTTGGGTTTTGCACAATAAAGTATTCTGGACAAAGCACAACTTTATGGTGACATTCAGGAGGCATCAGGGCAGAAAGACTTGTCTGTAGTGTTCTCTGAGGCCATGGGGCATTCAATGGTCTACAAGGATTGACAAAGATGCCGATGTGTATCACTGGATCTGATCTCACGTTTCTTACAGCAATGTAGCCTTTTGTTTTCCCTTGTATGCTGAAGACTGCTTGCTAGAAGATTTTTTTATTTTCTGGGCCAAAATCAACACATGGAATCCTGCAATCTTTAGGAAGTTACAATTATCTGAAAATGTTCTGAACATTTAAATGAGAGTAGCTGAATTTGCTTATGCCATGCTGAAACGTCACTTTTCATTGTGTTTTTAATTAAAACAAAATTCCATATTTTTCCTCTGCTACTGCAATACTCACAGTTTTAAAATGCAGAAATAGATAAACAGTAAAAACATTTAGCTGTTACATTGTCATAAAAATTAACACATTTACTTTTTCTGCTTATAATTGATCTAAGCAACAGTCAAGAAGGTACATTTTTTCTGTTAGGATCTGTAATACTTTGGGAATCAAACCAAGACACATACTCTCCCAATCACTGCTTCCCATGCTTATACTGTTTGCTTCCTTAGATTTTTCTAGCTATCAATTTCAAACTCAGATGTTGCCCTTACCAAAATGCACAGGACTTCCTATGATGTAAATTATTTTTTGGCATTATAAACAGTAGCTGATTCCTCATCTGATTTTGACAGTGGACTTGAAGAGTAAGGAAGTGCTAATGTTTACTCATACAAAGCAGCAGGAGAATTTGGGCAGAGTGAGAAATATTATTCAGAAATTATTCACATACTGGACCTAAACTTCTGTGGACAGTTTTTGCTAAATTTTTTTTTTTTATTTTTTATTTTTTTTTTTAAATTTTAAAGCATTTTCCCCAGTGTGCACATTAGGTAAGGTCAAACCCACCACACCTGCAGTGCTGTCAAGGCTAGCTCCAGCATGGGGCGAGATGCATGGGACCAAGTTTCAAAGGCTTGGGTGTGCAGGGACAAGGAAAGAGCAATCACCCAGCCAACAACATGCATGTATTTAAGGCAGGGACAAGAAAGGCAGCAGCTACAGGGACCCTAAGAGCTTTCTGATGGCAATGTTCAGGAGCCAGTGGTTACGTTAATACCTGTTTTGAATCTGTTTTAACCCACACCAGGCAGTCTCTAGTATTATATTCTTCCTCAGTATACTTATTAAAAGACAGGAAAAACACAGGAAGACAACTATCAAATGATCCCAAAAAATAAGAAACCAGAAGTCTGACAGACTATTAGACCTTCCAGACACAAGCATGAGAACAGATGATCACTTGAAGTTCTCCAGAAGATTATCTTAAAACTTCTTAGAAGCCAGCCTTCCCAGGACAGCTAGAATAGTCACAGAAGCATTCATTTTTTACATCTGGAATTACTATTTTGGCCCCACTCAGTGCTTGGAAAGCCTGAAGGCTAGATTGCTGTCACTACTCCATTTCAGAAAGCTGAATAAATAGCCAAGTGTGCAATGAATTATTTTCTGAAGAGTGGGTACTTAAAACGCTTACACCTCACTGCATCTTTTCTTTAGTATAACAAAATAACTTATTCATGTCTTCATCACTCCTAAGTGCAATGCAGTTATCCAGGACACATGCCAATATAATCCTTATAGCATACACTTAAGAAGCTATGATACACAAAATAACAAAATATTTCAAATCTTTTACATTGAAATATTATTTGTCACATTTAAAATATTTCTTTGTATACACATTTAAATTCTATGCAATTAAAAACTACCAACTATTATTTTTTTGCTGGACCCCATGGAAGTGAAGCCTTTCTCAACGTGTTAGTTTCATATTGGTAGAGGGCTGCATTTCACACAAACAGGCCACATCAATTCCATGCCATTTTTTCTGAAGTAGTTATTGCTAGGAATTCTGTTGCAAAGTATTTGAACACTGTAAATAAATCAAGCAGGCTCTTGTCAACAAGCGTTAACACCTTTTACTGCCTCGTTTATAAGGAGCATTTTTCTTCTCTCCCTCCACAGCATTTGTATTGAAGTTCATTGTTCTACAAGTTGTATTGATGTTGCTGTGCAAAGTTCAGGCTTAGCAAAGCTGCTTATCTGCATATTGGAATACTCTAAGTAGCTGCCTACTGATTTTTGCTGCTCCTTTAAAACTATCATGGCTTCTTCCAATATTTTTCTTAAACACCCCATATAAAGGACTGGAAGGTAGTACATAGACACAGATTGTCAAAGAAATTTGTAAAGTGTTAACACTAGTTAACTCTCCATTAAGAGAAATGCATTTCCTTGTGTTTCATGAAGAATATAAAATAAATTCAATATCTTAAGTGAACCCCCCTTTATTCATTAAAGAAATAAAAATTCAGAGGGACATTGTGAATTAATATATCGTGTTGTAATCAATATCACATAAAAACAGTTGATTTTTTTTTTTCACATTTAAGGAACTTCTAGAAGTATAGCACCCTTTTGACAATTTCTGAACGTAAGCATTTTAAAAGGCACATATTAGAACTGTTCAATTATGAAGACAGACAACAGTATTTTTAGCAAGACCTTTCTAGCAAGATATATACATTTAAGATATATTACATATACATGCCCTGAGGCCTGTCATATATCTTGAGCATGGACAATATGTCTGCAAGAATGCTGTAGTTTCATGACAATTACTCAAATTCAATTCATGGGTTTAATAATTTTACCTTTTTTAAAAGATATCAGCTATTTCGGCCTTCAGAGTCCTGTCATTTTATTAAAAAGTTAATTTTAAAAAATGGCAGCATGGCTCTCAGTAGACAGAAATCTTTAGAGTTATGCTTTCTTTAATGCTCATCTCAATACTGATCAAAAAAAGAGAACATTTGCACAGACAAATCCCAGCTTTTTATGGTGTCTGATAATTCTATAGGCTAACATTTCTTCAGCACATAGCAATAGTCTAATATCTTTTTTCAGTTATCAGACAACTGCTCCTAATTTGACATCTTACAGTACATTTATTATCTTCTGGTAGACTAGGCACCTAACAACGTATGTGCTGTATTTAGTAACTTTCTGAAAGCTTTTAATCTGGCTGATTTTTGTGTTGTTAGACTAGATAGGGTGCCAGAATTGTAATCCTGAGCACCACATGATGATTGCGTTCCACTCAGGGGCCCCAAACACAAGAGGGACATGGACCTGCTTGAATGAGTCCAAAGGAGGGCCATGAAGATGGTCAGAGGGCTAGAGCATTGCCTCCCCTATGAAAGCAAGCTGAGGGAGCTTGGAGAAGAGAAGGCTCAGAGAAGAGCTTAGAGCAGCTTCCAGTGAGCATACAAGAAATCTGGAGATGGTCTTTTTACAAGGGCATGTAGAGACAGGACAAAGGGGGATGACAGGAAGGTTGGAATTAGATAATCTTTAATGTCCATTCCAAACCAGACCATTCATTCTATGATGTTCTCTGTCCAGAAAAAGACCAGTGGTGAAAATTATTAACATTTTTTTCCATGATCAGTAGGCAAAATTTATGTCCTTTTTCTGGTGATTGAATGCTTCAGTCATGAATTGTCTTTTGGCTAGTTTTTCAGTTTCATGAATGCTTTTGAAAAAGAACTGTACAAATTGTTTGTAATGAAATCCAAACCTGCTGACAGGTTTTATTATGAAACCTACATTTGGGCCCTTTAAAAACTTTCTCCATGATCCCGGGCTGAGTGACTGTGAGCAGATTTATGATTTCGGGTGGAAATTATGCTGAACTCAGAGGCTTTGTATCATTTAATGTGAAACCAGGCAATCTTAGCGATTTTGGATGACTTCTATTCTGGACTCTTCCAAAGGTTCAGACATGAAAGTCAAAGGAAGGCCAGGGAAAGTAAAAAGAGACAAAAGGCTGCATGAATCTCTGGAAACAAAGTGGTATTTTTGCTTTTCTTGACAAATGAGTAGAAGGACTTACACAGCTGGAATGCTCAATATTACGTAGTTTGCAATTTTCACAGCATTTACTCTTAATTTTGGTTAGAGGGTATTTTTGCTCATGATCTCCTGTTCATCTGCTTCAAATGACCAAAGCAGTCGTCGTTTGCTTCTGTTATCAGTGTGAGGCACAGACTCCTTTTGCTTAAGCACATCACACTTATAGCCTAAGCAAGTGCACAGAAGGATATTACTATTTCAGATGGCTACAGAGCATTAAAGCTGTACTTTTCTAAGGAATGATGATGGCCCCTTCATCACTGATATATAACCAGCCATGGAATTAAAACACATGATACAGGAGATGAGATTTTTGAGGGAAGAAAGAAAATGGAGTGATCACACAGTGCAGAGGCAAACACTGAGGACAAAGGCTATGGGGTGTAAAATGCTGTAGTAGGAAGACTGTCATAGAGAGTATATGAGGCAGAAAAATTCTATGAGTAGAAAAAGGTTTCTAACCTGGGTGCTGAGGATGATCACAAATGATGGCTGGAAAGAGGTAAGTACTGCTAGAAAAGGCAAATTAGATAGCTCAAATAGTGATCCACAACAGCCTTGTCTTAAACACGTACTTTAGAGGAGGCTGGCAAGAAGTTGCCTAGTATGCACACATGGCATCATTTACTTCAGCTGAGAAGATCTTACTGTGACCCAGGCCTTAATCTGCCACCTAATTAGATACTAGGTCTCATGAATGAGTAGTGGTTTCAAACATTTCCTGATTCTCAGTAATAGTCACTGCAGTGATTCTAGGCATTTTTCTTAGCTGTATATATGTCTAGCCTTCCACTGGAATAGCTACACTAATATTCTGTTTTGAAGTGGAAGCAATTTACTATTCCTTTCTCATCAAACAGCAAATAACTCTACAGAGGAATCTTTGAAGTTTTTTCTCTGTAAAACTCCTCCAATGGTTTAGCATAGAAAAATTGGAATCTTTAAATGTGTCTAACAGACAACATTTTGATTTGTCCACAAAAAGTCTCATTTTGTCCAGTGTGAGTAAAGATAAATAAATCCATTTTTTCTTAGTCACTTCTTTACTCTCCTGGCTATAGACAATAATACATTTCCCACCATTAATTAATTGACCAAATAATGTATAGTTTGATGAAGGTATCTGAGATGACTACTACTGCTACTAGTAAAAGCTCATTAATAATAAAGTAATAATAATATATTTTTTTAAAGGATAATATGAAGGCTCTTTTTAAAGATTGCTATATTAGACTTTTGATGTATTTGCTTGATTTCTGTGAGCTGCTTGATGTCAGAGGTTCATACATGTTTTTCTAGTTAAAATGTGGATATGAAACATTCAGAGTTTGAGAGGAGGAGATAATTTTTTTGTTAGCTTCTTAGTAATGTTGAGAGAATACATATGGAGATCAGACTGCTGATTCAGAAGCATTTCATTTTCACTTCCTAGGCAAACCACAGTTTGGTCTGGAAGTGATGTGGGTGGTGCTGGTTTTCAACTTTAACATTAGCAGCAAAAAGAAAAGAAAAAAAGAAAGTTAAAGCTGAAAAAAGACCAAACACAGCCCTGATGGGATCTGCTAAATGCGATATAAGCATAAAGATCAACCCCCCATTCAACTCTAATAGATAGAATTTCTGGCTAAACATAATGTTTCCTATTGTATTTCCAAAAAAACCCATCAATTCACATGCAAACTGCTTTGGATTTGAAAGAATTTACCAGAGATTTTTTTTGTTTTTGTTACAAGAATGAAACCTTGACTTTGTATGCACTTCGCTAGGGCAGATAAAATAATCCCCTAGAGGGAGATCTACCAGGGCATGGTCCATGACAAGCAATATCTAGCATAGAAATCACTGAAAATAAAAAGTGAGAGAAGAAGGAAGGCATGAGCATCCATACCAAGTTGGAAGTGTTCCTGTTGATCGGATAATCAAAAGGTGAATTACTCAATAAGAACAGCAGTTAATCTATACAGTAGTGACAGGGAACCACCTCTGATTTTAGACATGGTTCTGTTGCACCATGAGAATAACAAAACCTCTTATTTTGTCGGGGAATTTTATTATGTCAGGTAAACAAGCTACACTGATGTGGAAATCAAATTTAATTTGATTGTGGCAAAAATACATACATTTAGCTGTAGTCATCAGGTAAAAATTATTAAGAAATGGGTATTATAAAAATAGATCCTCTGTGTAATTTAGTCTTAGCTCATGATTCTGTACTACTGAAGGGTCTATGCTGTTTTTCCCTCTCATCTCCAACTTTTGATTATGAAGTTAATAAACTTCCAAAAAGTCTAAGCAAGTCTGTATTCTCAGTGACATTATCAACTTCTAATTACCCAGGTTGCTTTGGAAATAAAGATATAGTTCCTATAATTTTTAACTCATTTTTTCCAAACTGCCATGTGATGAATTCTTTTATAATGACCTAACACATTAAATTATTGGGGTTTGCCCTGGTTTTATTTTTTGAGCACTGCCTAGAATTCTGGAGTCACAATCGTTATTCTAACACTGAGGAAACAAGCCCAGTTTCTTGTAATAACATTTTCCCCTTTGTACTGATTTTATCCAGTATTGTGAAATCGGAACAGCCAACAATACAGACCATTGAAGCTTTTCAGATGGAGCACCTACATTTTTAACAAAGCTGTTACATACAGTTTTGAAACCAGTGAAAAAACTTTTCTTTCTGTGGCCTCATTCCATAGAAATAAGCTAGTAGGTATTTTAGCATAGTATAATTAGTATATATATACACATATAGTATATATATATACATATAGTATAATTAGTAGGTATTACTTTATGAGAAAATAAACAAGAAAATACAGTTCAGAAGATAAAATATTTTTCAGGACTATATAAAACACAAGACAAGTAGAAATGAAACAATATTTCTACCATCTCTGGCTTCATAAAGCCTAGTGCATTATTCAGGGGCATGCAAAAGATTCTCAGACCAAGTCTACATACACGTTGGAACAAATGTTCAGTCCTTTCTGACTGCTTTCATTCTCTCTTTGACTGAATTGTTTTTATTTCCTCATAAGTGAGAATCACTGAATTCTTATGGCTTATAACTGCAGCACAATCAATACTACAAAATGTGCATTATAAATGTAGGTATTTTACATTGACTTAGTTAAAGCGTGCTTGGTATTTTACTGGGATTTACTCAGCATAACCCTTGCCCCATTTTAAGCAAGCACTGGAGAAACATTGAGAGAAACAACTTTGAAACTGCAACTTCCTTTGGATTCTCGGATTTATGTCTACCCAGCCAAGAAGCATAATTAAACACCTCTCTCTCTCTCACTCACACACACATATGTATGTACATCAGAATATATGCAATTTAGAATACTTTTGTTCCATTAACTTGTCTTACCTATTTGATATGAAGTTCTTCAGCACCAGAATCATAACTTCCTATGTCTGCATACAGCTGCTACCAAATACCATGTCCTGATTTTTCCTATATCTGCATTACATATTAGCATAATATAAATGCAATATTATTATTAAAACCATCACCAGGAAAGACTCCCTTACTTTTACAACCAGCATAACACCAAATCACAAGTATGGATTTGTGTTGCTACTGATTTTATTTATTAGCATCCATAGACTTCACTGTTCCATACAAGCAAAATAAAAGAGGGTGGTCTATGCTGTTTCAAGATCATATCCAAGAAGAGTATTCAGGAAACATAATTGTTAACACACCAAGTAATAATCTGACCACAGATGCATCCATATTTCTACCTGAAACATTGTGCAGATTCAGGAGTCACTAGGGATGCATCAGTGTGATAGATATTTCTTTAGTGGTAAGAATATGTGGCTGTTTTAACTCTAGCATCGTAACACAAGATTGAAGTTGCCAGTTCTGTTCTGTTCCACTGCAGCACCGTTAGTTAAGCAGCTTTAGGTCTGATCAGATATTCAAACTCTCTCTTGACTGCAGCTTGAAAAGAACAAGGGAGGACACAGTAAAGCAGAGGACACTTAAAATAAATCTTGGCTGGTGCAGTGGCTGAGGAAAGAGTTACACCACTTTATCACATACCCTTTGTACAATGTTAAATCTAAATTAATTAAATAAATCAGTTGATGAAATCACCCTATAAATGTGACAGCACATCATAATTCACTGCAGCTGCAAGAGCAGGGAGCAGATGGAAGACGCTGGATTTTTCTTTGAGCTGAAATGCCATTTTGCTCGTCCCATTTTATTTCTTTTAAGATTACTACAAGTGCATGTATACAAAGGGCCTGATTCTGCAGCTGCTTCTTGCACAGTACTTTACTGTCAGGAAACTTTCCACGAGAACAAAGCAGCTGCAGAACTGTACCTTTCACATTTCATTCACTCATAGGAGGAAAATCCTGGCCTGTGTTACAGTGGTGGAAGTCAGGACAAAAGTTGGCTTAAAGTTCAATTGTAGTTCATTAAGAAGTGAAATGGTTCTCCCTGTTGTCCTCTCATAATGCACTATATATTAAACAGAGTTCTTTTAATAGGGGTAATTGTCTTCTCTGAAGTTCAAGCTTCAGTACTAACAAGCAACTGAATTTGGTTCTCAGGCAGCACTTCAAACAGGAAACTACATGCTTTAGGCTACCTAGAACTGTTACTGTCTTCATTCACCTTTACACTATGCAAAGTAAACAATGAGGAAGATAAAATATTAAACAAAAATTAAATACAATGAATAGGCAACGTCCCAAATGAAGGTGACTTGGAAACAGTTTTTGGAACAGTTTATAGCTGTACATAAGGCGGAGCTGCCAGCCAGGCTCCTAGGAGCAGGCTGACTGCCTCAGCCAGGAGCCTGTGCAAGGTAGGTGATTTACTGTAAGTGGAGCTGTATGCAAGCTGCCAGACCTGCTTTGCTCCATGCTTTATTCTTTAACTCAAGACACAGTGATGTGGGACAACAGGAGGGTGATAAGCAGCTCTTGGTGTCTATTTGCATCTTCAGGTTCACAGGTAAAAATGGCACAGTGCAGAGTGATTTGCATTGTCCCTGCTGGAGGACATGCATACTGTTCCCTGTCCTGTGTGGGGACATTAGTGCTGAAGAATCAAATAAGGCTGATTTCCAGCAAGTTGTAGTTTCACCCAAAAGTGTAACAAAGACAACACAAATCCTTCTACACACTTTGCTAGATTTGAGTTTATGTTTTGGGGGTTGGGTTTTTTTGCAGTTTTTACTCAAAATTCTCATCAAGCTTTGATGAGCAGTAAAGGTAATCTGCAAAACATGAATCAGATTGGAAAGGAAGACCATGAAATGTAGGTACCATGCTCTGACAGATAGGAATTATTCCATTAGAGTACAGGCAGAGGCTGCTAGAAGACTGAGACTCATCTCCGCTTCCCACTTAAAGCATGCTGTGGAAAGGATTAACAGTAGCAATGTATTAAACATTCTCATGAGTATCTGCCCAAATACTAACTACTGAAGACAATGAAAGATGGATAAAACCACCCTTATTTTACTGACTACACTGCTTGATGGTGGTGGTACGTGTAGGCAGAGCTCAAGCTGTAGGGGAGAGATGGGCATTTCTTCTTTCATTGAGGCACCTGGACATGATAACTGTATTGTGCATCCCAAATTCCCAGTCTGCATCCTCACCATTTAAAGACAAAGAAAAAAAAAATACAAAGAGAGATAATGCATCTGTCCCAAGGTGAACAGCAATCATGATCAGAGTCTGTCGTAAAATTTAAGTTTCCAGAAGCTTAATAGAACAGGGTTAGTATAGACCTGAAAAAGTTATGCAAAGGTAGAGTAACGCCATATTTTATCAACTACCATGCTTTTAAACTTTACCTTGAAGGTTTAAGGAGTCTGTACATCATTATGCCTGCTACTCATTAGTTTATCATTTTTTCCTCCTATTCTGTAATTTATTAGGCATATTTGAAAGCTTAGACTTATACAACCAATCCTTAAGCACTTGAAGAGTGAATTTAGAACTACAAACCACATATCCAGAACATTTGCTTTAATATTAATTTTCAGATCTCATAATCTTACTATATAATTGCAACCTATTTATGTTGGAAGTTGAATTGTTATTTTGTTTCTCTTTAATTGTGGTAGTCAACAGCCTGTTTGTCAAGTACATTCACGAGAAAGTGAAACTAGTTAACAAAACCATCTGTTCTGCAGTTTAGATTAAAAAACCCTTAATGATTGGTTCTATAAAAGAATTTTAAACTTTATCAGTTTCAGGAAAATGCGATAAAAATTTTCCTTCCCAGTATGTTTTTGTTTGTGGTTTTTCTTGGGGTGTTCTTTTTTTTTGGGGGGGGGGGAACCTCCCCCCTTTTTGGGAGTCTGGAGGCTAATGCTACTTCTTATTTGCAGCAATAACCGGAAAAGAAGAATGGGTTGTGATTGAAAAGGTTGATACTGGCCTGTTGAAATTATACGCTTTCATGTTCTAAGAATAGTTACAACGGTTTTGAAATCAAACTTTTGGGGTGGGATACAACTGAGAGGGAAGAGGACAGATGTTATATAATAAGCAAATGAACACAAAAAATTGTTTCCAAGAGTTCTACATTTCAGCCGCTAACCTGCAAACGAAGATGGTCAGAGCACTGGAGCACCTCTTCTGTGAAGACAAGCTGAGGGAGTTGTGCTTTTTCAGCCTAGAAAAGAAAAGGCTCAGGGGAGACCTTAGAGCAGCTTCCAGTGCCTAAAGGGGCCCTACAAGGAATCTGGAGAGGGACTTCTTATAAGGGCCTGTAGTGACAGCACAAGGAGCACAGGTTGCCCAGAGAAGCTGTGGCTGCCCCGAGAAGCTGTGGCTGCCCCATCCCTGGCAGTGTTCAAGGCCAGGCTAGAGGGGGCTTTAAGCAACCTGGTCTAGTGGAAGGTGTCCCTGTCTATGGCAGGGGGGTTGGAAGTAGACGATCTTTAAGGTCCCTTCCAACCCAAACCATTCTATGATATGATTCTATGAGAAGGCACACAATAATGGATTTTAAAATTGACTAACTTAATGAAGAGGTAAAATTAGTGGGGTTTTGTTGCTGTTGGTTTGAGATGCTCTTATTTTTGTTTTATTTGGTTTGGGGTTTTTTTTGTTTGTTTTTTTTTTCTTTGGGTTTTTTTTGTGTGCTTGATGAGGGTTTTGTTTTGTTTTACTTGGGGGCTTTATTGTTTGGTTTTGGTTTTTTTCTATTCTATTAAGTTATTCTCTATTTTAAAATGTCAACTGAAGTTAACTATTTTCAGTGGTAGAAAAATAAGCCACCTTTGAAAATTCCATTATTCTTAGTAAAAGTATGGAATATTTAAATATGTAACCATGGTCCTCAATGCAATAAAGTCTTAGTGTCCAGTCACAAACTGGTTAAAAATTAAATGCTTAAATACAGAGCAGACTTCTGATCTTGGTTTCCTAAACTTAAGTTTCAGCTCACACCACGGGTACAGATAGCATTATTCTAGATACACAGTATGTAAAAGCTGAGCTAGTACTGACAAAAGCAGCATCATGCACAAAGTCTGAAGGCACTTGAATGAAACAAAAAAATCTTTCTGACTTGGGTGAGTACTAGTCCTCAAAAGCACATTGAAAGAATTGGGAGATTCAGATTTGACTGTCTGCCTTGTATTAATTTCTAAATTTCTTACTGTTAACAACTGTCATGCAGCATGTGAAAGCAAGTTTTTTTACAGAAAAAGCAAGATTTTCCCATGTAGATTTATTAAAGAAATAAAGAAAAATTGATGGCCAGCTGTGACTGTGGGATCCTGGGAGCAGTTGCTCATTTTTAACTTTCTGTCCCTCTCTAATCTACACTATGATATAGTAATGCATCCACTGATGACAGCAGATTTCAGAAATGGATAAGCTGCTTTGAGAACTGAGAGGATAAATTCCCTTTATTATGTTTCAATGGTGATTTTATCCAAGAGTAGTAGGCGATATGAGATCTTTCCCCCTAAACATTTCAGTTTCTTATGCTGCTGTTGTCACAAGTAGCAATCACAGAGCACCATGTCTTTATTTCACAAGAGTACTGAAAAAATAACTGAAGTGAACAGATCCTGTGCATCCAGAGATGTCCTTCTACTCTGATGCAGAAAAGCTTTATAGTAGGCTTCCTTCATGACCCATAATATTGATTTTAGGTTTTTTAAATACCTAATCCGACAGTTTCAAATTAAGCAAAGAACACTGCACCTGATTTGTGAACTGTCTTAATATGATGATAGTCAGAAATATCTGTATCAGCCTGTTTATATAAACTCTAAGCTTTACACAATGCAGCTTGAACTCTTTCTCACCTAGTATTGCTAGAAATGCTATCTTATTAACATTACATACATCTACTCATCATTATGACAAAAAACCAACATCATCGTATTTACAACAAGAGTCACAGCTACGGGTGTCCCTTACAAAATGAAATTAGTTTTGATTTTGTGTCATGACAATGTTCATTAATGACATGTACTCTAAAAGGGCGAGATCAGACCGATCCATGAATCATTGCAACAACAAAAATGACTGTCTTAGTGACAGTCCACACGCCTCTCTCCTCTATCTGATTTCTCACATATATTGCACGGTCTTCACATAAAACTGCTAGAATCTGACTCTCTCTGCCCCTCTGAGAGGAAACCCATGGAATACAAGGATGATATAATAAATACATATATTAAACCTTCTACAAAGGTTCAACGGGCCCTGTTGACCACCTGAATAAAAGTGCTACTCGGATGGATAATATAAAACCTAAGAAAAAAAAGTAACAAAACCTGCACATGATCCTGTGCCTGCCCATTTCTTTTTCAACACATTCCAGAAATAAATTCTATTATCAGAAATCAGCTAGCTCTGAGAAAGCCCTTAGCTGAATTTACAACACAAGTTTAAAATGCTTTATTTTAGAAAAACAATTTCAACATTTTCTGAGAAGTTTACCTCTGAAAATAAAGTTACCTAAGTTTTAAGATATTTGAGGTAAGGAGCAGTTTTGCTCTGCATCTCAAAATGTCTAAAAAATTTTTGGGAAACAGATAAATAATAAAAACTGCTATGATTTCTTAACTTCTCAATCAAATGTTTTAAAATCCAGATGATTCTACTTACCTATATGAAGCTGAAATACAAAAAATATGTAATTTTTAAAGAGCACAAATTGCTATGTGAACCAGCAATTCTGGAAACACTGAAATAGCACTAAAAATAATCTTTATAGTAGCATTGAAGGCTACAGGCTAGAGTTGTGCACAAAGAAGTTTCAGTTTAGTTGCATATAAAAAAAAGAGAAGATAAACTTTAACTAAAATAATTATAAGGAGCTCCTTTGGCACCTAGTTGATTTTCTATCAAGATTCTAAATTGCAGTACATCTTTAGATGTGGAAGCATAACCTTTCTCCCTCCATCTGTAAGAGTATGAGTTCAGCCAGCAGACAAAGTAAGGCAGGAAATACCACAACTTTCTTCATCAAAGGCTCCTTCTCCTTTTCTTATTTTAATATATATTAAAATAAAAAGTTAACTAGTTGAATGAACAAGTGCATTTAAAGGATATCTTATTGACATCTTTTTTTTTAATAAAAAAAAAGTGCATTATTTTAATAAAATAACATTATTTCCTTTTCAGGGCAAACTTAAGACAAAAACTGCATTGGCCTAATTCTTGAAAACCTAGTTTTAATGTGCCCTGGATAAGCATTAAAGGGAAAATGAGACATTAGGTCATAATTTTCTAGATTTTTCTGGTTAATTACTTTGCTTCTGAGAGTACAAGATATTTATAGGACTAAGAGTTTAAAAGCACTTGCCCTCAGCCATCAAAAGTAGGGAAACTCAAATGTGAAAAACCATATGTGCTTATGATCTCCTCTCTTTAATTCTTACCAAAATAACATCACAATTCATTAGTTTCCTTTTAGATCACCTAACTCTTTAAACCGTTAGGTAAGACAGAATTCTAGTTTATTTCTCACTGTCTCAGAAAGAAGTGGAAGTTCTTTAACTGTACTTTATTCACAAATCTGGGTAAAGTTAATAGGCCCTACAGGAATGATCTGTCTCTTTAGTGAGGTTCACAGAAAATCTTTTATTTTAAATACCCTGTATAATTACCATTACTGACATTATACATGCAATAAAACTGGTTTATTTTCCTTGAGAGACAAACGCCACTAAACAATAGTGAAATGTATGTACATATCTATGCATACTGAAATATCAGTTTCTCAAATACAGCTTTAAAAAAAAAAAAAAAAAAGAAAACTTATGGTTAAGATGCATTACATCAGTTTTATGCTGAAAAAGAACAAAAAAGCCAAACTTGGTATCCTAAAAGACTTTGGTAGAAGGCCGACATGTAGTACATAAGATAATCTCCCAAACTTGAAGAGGATCACAAACATAAAAATGCAGTCAAGTGCCCAACCAGCCATCACTTCCTTCTCCATATATACAGGAGGAATGGTAATTTTATAGTTTCTGAATAGATAGTGTTCACTTCATAACTAGTAAGACAAAAAACTTCAGGCAAGAAGTAACTATTACTGCACAGTAGGAGTGGATGGACTAAATAGGAAGTTAGTTGTGCTGAAATGTTGCGCTGTCCCAGCCCAACCACCTGACTTCATATATTCATTTGGTAAATTAGTCAGAAAAATCCACTCAGTGGGTAAGAAACTACTTCAAGCAGGCATGCTGCAGGCTCCAACAAACTTTTCAGAGCCACTAGGAAATCTTTGATAGGAAATATAGTACTGGCACAGTAATAACAAGAGGGAAGAATGACAGAAGAGGAATATATGACAGTCTCGGGGCTGTTTCACATATGTGCTAATCAGAAATAATTCTACTGGAGTCAACTGATATTTATAAGCATTATATGAAAGTAAATGGGAAGAATATTACATTTCTCCTAAGGATGTAGTTACACGGTCATTTATCTTGGTGACATTGCAGGTTAAATAGATCGTGGCACTCTTTCTTGCCCTGCCAAATGTTGTTTCTACCATCCAGAAATATAATGCAAAATAATTCTTGGTGCTGGCCTCTGAAAAGCATTTAGGTGAACAATTACATATGTATATGTGCTTACATCTAAAGCTACATGACATGAAAAAGAAACTTGGCCTATTAAAGATATTTTAAAAGGAAAAACTCCAATCCCTACCAGAAGGAAATAATAAAAAACAAAACAAAACAAAATCCAACAAAACAGTCCCCAGGATAAAGTAAAAGGAAATGGAAAAGGGGGAAAAAAAATAGAGAAAAAGGGGGGGAAAAAAAAAAGGAAAAAGGAGTAAAGGAAAAAAATAAAAAGAAGGAAAAAAAGAAAGAAAAAGAAAAAAGAAGCAAGAAAACCCAAAACCAAAGAATGTTTTCTATTGAGCAATGGTTAAGGGTAGTTTTTTGGATGATCTAAAAATATATGGCTAGCTCCCTCTGAGAGGCTACATTTTCAGTTTCACACATTATGTGGGCTTGTGGATCAATGACTCAGAAATTTTCCTGTTCATGCTAGTCAATTGTGCCCTGCAGTCTTGTTCTGCTATGGCTGGGCAGGCACCCAATTCCCAGCTTGCCACCTCTCTGACAGATGTTATTTCCAGGGATGTTGATAGCTTCTAAAGAAAATGCCAAATTAGGAGCACTCAGTAGTGGCCATCTTGCTCAAGACAAGTTTGACTGAAAGAAACTGAAATCAAGATTATCCAGCAGTCAATCCAGAACCAATAAAGCGTGTGAGAAGAGAAATGTTTTTCCAGCAGCTGAAGTGGGCAACAGGCATCCTACAGAGGCCAGTCCCTATGGGGTGCATTGTAGGAGCAGCTTCTCACCCCTCCTTGGAGACACAGATCACTCCCCGCTCCAAGGACTATTTAGAAGGAGAGGATCTCCAGGGAAAATTATAGCCATCTTCTTGCTCCAGATAACTGTACCAAAGCAGGAAACCTTCAGCCTGTGGCCCTGCACGCATATTAGAATGTTGAGGTAAGAGACAAGTACTTGAAACAGGTATGACACTATCCAGGATAGGTACATCCTTGTTGCTAGTACTTCAGTGCTTTATACTACTACACTCAAAAAACACTGATGAATAAAAACAAGAAGGGTAAATTAAGGTGAAAACTGACATAACCATTTACATGAAGACCCAAACAAAACTTAAGCATATAACTATAGATAATTGCAAACATGAGCCAAACAGGTTTAGGATTCTTTTCCCTTTTGTTCAGTTCACCAGGAATTAGACTTTAAAGTTAAAGACTATTATGGCAACTGACTGACATTCAAGTGATTTTTTAAAATTGATACATCATTTATTTGGGTGTCCTTTCACTAAATGACCTGAAAGATATTGTCATCACTTCTCTTCTGATGAATCATGTCAAGTTCAGTAGGAAAAGCTTTCCAGGAGTTCATCTTTGTGACACCAATGAGAGAAGGAAAGGCTATTTTCAAAAAGAGGACGTGGAGCAAATTCTCTCACCTGGAAATACCTAGCAATGTATAGTCATGATGGATTACACACTGAGGAGCCACACTTTGTAATTTTAAATCTAGAGTCAAAAGTCCATACTCTGAATTGCTTACTCTCTGATACCACTGTACACCTTACTGCACTAGGTATATCTATCAGACTGCCATTGGAAAATCATTTCAAACACGGTATACAAATGCAGCAGAGAGGTCCTGAATTGTGGCAGCAAAGATAACACAACAGCTGGCTGTGGAGATACAACCAGAGTTACAGGCTCTTTAAAACTTCTTTCAGACTCTGATCAGTCCTTTATAAAGGCACACCATATGTGTAAGTTGTGTCTTCTTTTCTGCTGAAGTGACTACTACATTTGCCAGCTTGCAGGGATGCAGTGAAATTGATTTTAGTTTCATGCTTAATGGCTGTGACACAAGTGGCACCTGGACACTGCAGAGCAGAGCTCCCTTGGCACTGACCTTTGGCCACGGCACTCACAGCTCTAAATGGATCTCGGCAACCTACTGTTTAGTGGAACAGATTATTAGATGATTACTATGGAAATACAGGACACTAGCATAATAAAATATAAGCCAATAAATACAGCAGTTGCTTGTTAAAATATTATTTCCAGTCAGGCAACTATACAGCAATACAAACAAAACAAAACAGACAGTCTCTTTCCCCTTTTAAATATTTAGCTTTCAAATCTTCTGGAAAACTACATTAGTGGTTTTGATCGGATTTAGGACCTTTTGCAAGGTTGTTTTTTTCCCTTGAATATTGCCAGCTTGCTTCTCCCCCTCCCCAGGCTCATAGCTTTTATTTCTCCCTGACAGGCTACTAGCTGAATATCAAACAATCAGTGCTGATTAAGTTTATAAAAATGGAGTTCCTCATCTTCTAATCAATATTTTTCTTGAATTGCAACACTATAAATTTTCTTGGCCATTTACTTTATTCCCCTTCCTATACAAGCTAACCCTTCCCAACTAGTAGTTAGGAATGTAACCTATTCATACATTAAAATGATCTATTACCCAAATCCCCAGTGTGCTGTTTTCTGTAATAGATGTTTAAGTACCATACCTTATATGCACACACAATGCATATGAATGGATTAATCACTGACATCTTTTTGAGCATCATCCCATGAAAACTATACATATTCCTTAATCCCTCCCAAAAATACTGATTAATTATGACCTGGGCCACAAACAAACATGCAAATCTGTATTTAGATTTGTTTCTTCTAATATAAGGATGCTCTTAAAATCACCTAAACATCCCAAAGCCTAGAAGAAAAACTGCAGAAGCAAAGGAATGAGTGAATATTCATGTATTGTAGTGACTTTTTCTTTTCTGATTAATATACATTACACTTTTGCCTCTACGTTATTTCCAGTATTTTTCTCTTTACAATACAGATGGCAACTTTCTAAAACTTCCCCCAACTTGCCATGGTTGTATTCAGCTGTGACATGAATGGATATGCTATAGAACTGACTGTTGCTAATTTTCCAGAAGCATGCACCATATGAAGTACTAAAATTTTCCCTGCTTTCCCTACTCCTCCCTCCACCATGTAAATTAGCTCCAATCCATATTACATATCACCAAGCTTTCTCACAAACACTGGATTTCAAGTGTGCCCACAGTAGTATGTCTGTGCACTGTCAAGCGCATGACAGGTAATGACATGCCTAGTCTTGAATACTGTGACAAGTACATCAGCAGACCACAAGTTTTAGCGCATGGTTAACTGAACAAAGATTGATTCACCAAATGACTTTTGTCCCATGTTAAACCTATTCTTCAAAAGGTGCTTATATTACTGTCTTCATTGCCACACGCCACATCTGCCCAATGCCATGACCTCTTTGTAGCTACATCAGTCAGAAAAAGTCATATTAACTCTTCTTCTGAATGTGCTTTAAGATCCATATATTTAGAAAAGAATAATTAAAAATTAAAGCATTTATCTTGCACAGCTAGAAAACCAGCTTCTTACATTAAAAAATAAATAAATAAAATATATATATATATTAAGGCTAAGACTTGAACGCTCCGGTACCCATTATCTCATTAATTATGTGGAATACACTCATTCAGTCCTTACAGAGCCTCACAGAGATCTCCACACAATATTTTGGGTGGTACTCTGATTGCATTTGATCAGTTCTGGTGTGTATACAATAAATCAACAAGTGTTACATTAAAATACACAAAGCAGTATAAGGAATATGTTGGAAATACACAGAAGAGTGTTTACACAGCTCAGACAAAACCGTGATCAAGCTTTTACAGAAGATATGTTTAGCTTAGCACTCTTGATTTTTTTCTGGTTTTAGACTACTGAGTTTTAAGATTAACTCGCACACAACTAGAATTTTCTAAATTACAGAGTACAATCACATGAGAAAGTGACATGTTTTGTATCTATAGATTAAAAAACTGCTCTAAAATACGTATGACTTAAAGGCTCTAAAATACGGTAAAATTCTTATCACAGACCTCAATCCTTAACAAATGTCTGTAACACTTATGATACTAAAGTAAGCATGGACGAGAGAACAGAAGTTATTATTGCAAGGAAAGCTTTACGCCATGTAGAGAAGGATTCTTCATTGAGAACTTTCAAAGCCTTTAAAACATTAAAAAAAAAAAAAAAGAATAAAAGGTGATGGTGGGAAGCATGGAATTGGGTACCTTCAAATGTATTTCACAAAGTATCCACATACTTAACTGTGCATACTATTCATCTGCCTAATTTCAAAGTTTGTGTAGCTTGTGTGTCCTCAGATAGACTTGTCAAATAATTATATCACAGATTAAGACATCTGGGTGAAAAGAAATCTGATTCTTCCTCCAGCTCCTCCACTAACTTTTCTGTGATCATTGTCCTGTTACTGATATGGGATTTGTAATGGAGCCTAAAGGAATTCCACAGGGAAATTCCACTGAAATTCTCTGAAAAAAGAGCATTTCACTTCTTGACATTTTAAAAGTCTCAACCGTCATATTCCAGGGCATCAGTTTCATCATCTGTGGACTAATTTAGTCATTTGACTCACAAGATTGCTGTGACAGAACTAATATTCAAAGTTTTCAGTATTTCACCCTAGGAAGAGTATAACACAGTTGGATAAAAATGCACATGGATTTGAATGCATATATAAACAAAATTATTCTTTAATAAACCTATTTCAGCATATATGTAGAAATCTACTACAAAAGGTTATAATCTCCCTAGTGCATTTCACTGGTGTCTAAAGGAGTTCAACATTAGAACATGAAGCTCACTTGTGCTAATGAAAACACAATACCTTTCTCAAATGTTTATGATTTTGGCCATGGAAAATAATAGCACAGGTGCATAGACCAAGAAAGACACATCTGAGAGGGGAAGCAAGTCAGTTTGCTAAGCTTACACAAGTAGCAGTCTGCTTCAAGCTGAAAAGCTGCCTGCAAAACATGCATTAGCAGTTAAGTATTCTCTCTATCCATGTATGGTTCTGGGATGAACAAGAAAAACCTTACCTTATTGTGCCCTTAAATGCACACATAGCATTCCACGTAAATGACAGCTAGTCACAATTAGACAAGAAACAGAAAAAAGAAAATATAAACATGCTGAGTTACATGTTAAAAAGTTAGGAAACTCCAGAGCTACTGTGATTTGTAACAGAAAGTTGGTCCTGTGTAGAAATATACTGTGATCCAGTCTTTGATTATATGATTTTTCTATACATTTTCTTCCACAGGACCTGCCTAATTTAGGCTGTATGTCAAAATGCTTTCCATTTATACCATAGTACATCCAATTAAAAACTCCACAAGCATTCAAATTGTAGAAGACTTCACTATGGTAGAGAAAAATAAAAACAAACATCATCTTTCTGTGCATGTCACTGTTTGTTCCATCAAACAGGATTTCTAAATCTAAGGAGCACAGTGTCTGATGCCACCTGTTAAAGCAGATTTATCGACTACTAATAGTTAAAGGTCAACCCTTAATGGTCCATATGGTTTTAACTCCCATCTAGCGCACAGGAAGATCAAGACAGACTTGTCCTTCCTCTTCTACCACATACCCTCTGTCAGTGGTTCTTTGGAACAAGGTAGATGCTGGGGAGGGCGGGAACTGCCACACCGTATTGGAGAGCTACTGAGAGAGAGCAAGGTCTGAGGCAGACCCTGATGCCCTTGGTCCCATGGCAACATGTCGTGGCTCCCAAGAAGTATTGCTGGCACTGAGCAGGTAAAATGCTTTTGCTTGTGTTTTAACCCCATGTCCAAATTCACAAGCAAAATAACTTCTTAAAAAAAAAAAAGAAAAAAGAAAAATGAAAAACCAAAACAAAAAAAAAAAACCAAAACCAACAAAAAACAAAAACAAAACCAACAAACAAAAAAAAAACACAAAAAAAAAAAAAAAAAAGAAAAAGAAAACTTTAAAAAGCATACTACAGCATTTATTACTTTATCATCCTGAATGTTACTCAGTGTTTTTTGAAGGAACACTCAGAGGCCCCAGTAAAGAACAAGGCCATATTATACTAGCTCATTTAACTAGCACAGACTGATATTGATTTTAGTAGTAAATACTATGGGCAAAAGAACCTTAATTATACAGATACATACATACATATATATATTTAAACTCTGAGAAACCATGTCCTTCTTTTCTACAAATGTGGAGCCTAGCTGAAAACTAGAAAATATGTCTTTCTACATAAAATAGAGCAGACATCCTCTCCCAGAAATGACCTCTGGGATCTTAAGTCATTACATTTTTAAAGTTAGAAAAATTACTGGGATTTTTAATAAGTTTTCATACTCTTGAGCCCTGAAAACATGAACTGATAGCAGCCTATTTGTTTCTACAGGTGTGATTTATGAATAAATAATCCCCACGTTTCTGAATATTTCTAAAGCATTCATAAAATAGTTGTCTAACATATCCCACAGACAGCCATTTGTGGTAAAACCTTTGGCCTCCTCAATCAATCAATCTAGTCTTCCCTTTGCATATTGCTAAATTTGTGCCCCTCTGTAAGAAAAGGATAACACCAGTGGTGGAAACAGTCATTCAAATGCTGTTTCTCTTAATACCTGTAGTTGTATTTTCTTTTACTGCCTATATACTGTCATTTTTTATCATCCGGATGTTTCCTGTCACAAGGTGACAGAAACTAGGGTGGTACATTAATGTCCATGTGTCCAATTTTAAATCCTGTGCTACTCCAATATAATATAATCAGTTTTCCCAGGGAGAAAGATACTTTTCCCAGGGATGGCTTTCGTCTTGGGTCTCATCAGCTTTCAGATTTTTTAGCTGAGCAGTTTTTACTGATACTGCAATTGTTATTTTTTAGAATAATCTTTTTTTTCAAGGACCACCCCAAGGAAAAACAGATTGAGAAGCTACCAGTTTAAGAAATCGAACACATAAGGGGTTAGAGTTTGCTAAGGCAGCTGATGAATTCAGGCATGCTATAATGTGCTACACTATTTGTATAGAAGAATTAGATGCTACGTTGCTTATACAGTGCACACAGTTATTGTGACTCTGTCAGGAGACTGACTTTACACGCCTCTAGTTTGCACCCTCTGTTAAGGGAAACAAATGAGGAAGCCCAGCTTTAGGCTTTATCTGACTGAAGCAGGACACATTGGCAACCAAAATACTGGGAGCCCAGACATCCACAACAGCAGCCTGCATGTTACCCATCTAATTTCATTATCTAATCTCTCTAGACACTTATAATATGCCACTCACTGGTGTGCTCCATCTCAGCTGATAGTAAAATCATTTAATACAAATGTGTAGCGAGGTAGGTGACAGGCTGACTGATGGCAATATCTTCATTTAAAGCCATACAACAATACCAGACAGAAGTCTAGAGCAGCTCAGTAGAGGTCTGCCTAAATGTGTTGGTATCCATGCAAGTTTATAATGCCAAACTGTGGCTTACACAACCTACTAAATCATTTACCTGAAAAAAAAAAAAAAAGAAAAAAAGGAAAAAAAAAAGAGATATCTTAAACCCATTTCTTAAAGCAAAAAGCATCAGCATTTCACAGAATACCTAAGGGTGAGATTACACTGAGAATTATCATTTCTCTCTCTTGACAGCGAGAATTTGCTTTCCCACTACTTAATGGTAACCAAAAAGAATACTGGCTTCTTGAAGATACCTGTATTTTAACTGTGACCTCTAATGCCTAGGCAGCAAAGCTGGTGCTGTCTGACAATAAGCACGTACACACCCCAACACTGCTCATGCTTGGTGTCACAACTCTGTCCTGCATATCACAAGAGTGGGAATCAGACAGACCCTTTGAGGCAAATTTGGCATCCATCATTTACTACAGATAAGGGAAGCCAGCAAGCACCAAAAGCACAGATGGAAATAAAGAGATGCTCCTGTAAAAAATGGTCCTTCAACATTAATACCAATAATTAAAGTTTGGGAAAGCTTTCGCCCCTCTATTTCTTCATGGCATTCCTGCCCAGAGTTCCCAGAAGGACAGACTGGATGCCAAAGTGAACACTATTCTTGAGCCTCCAGTTGGAAGTCTAAAGGCAGGGTTTCATGTGAAGGAAAAAGGGGCTGCACTGAGTTTGGAACAAACAGGAAGGTTTGTTCCTTTCCTTTCTTAAGGACCTTAAGCATGTGAGGTTAATAATTTGTGCCCACTTTTCTCCTTAAGCCCAGCTGGTTCTAGGGAAAGCAATGGCAGAAGAATCCCTGTCCACCCTTGTATTGCAACGAAGACACAACCTGACTACAACATCTGCACCCACAAATTCCCTCAAACCCAAAGAGCTTTTAGTCTGCAGCCAACCTATTGTTCTGCCTTAAGAAAAAAGATAAAGGCAAATTAGGTCCTTTTCACCTCTACCAGCACTCTCATGGAAACTGAGTCCAGACAGTTTCAAACTCTCTGTTCAAGAATGACCTGCAGAAGAACTTCCGAATGCATTATTTATTTAGCTTTTGTGGAAAAAATCAAAACATGTTCCCCTTAATTCATAAAATAATATCTGTAGGTGGTAGCTAATCCTGCCCCAGTTCTTCCATGCTCCATTCAAGCTCCACATTGTGGGGCTGTTGCCAATCCAACAGTAGCACAAAGATAAGCCTTCAGTAAAATCTGCATTTTCTAAGGTGTTCAAATGGGCATAACTAAAAGCATTTCCCTATGAAAGTCTGAATTGACATTATTTGCAATGAGACTGTGACATACCAGCGTTATACACCCTTCAAACAGCAGGGATAAGATGAAGAAAATTTTTATGCTAGTGATTGTCCTTCTTAATGAAGGAGCTTTATCTCTCCGAGTGCCATGTGTTGTTGCAGTTTCTGTGGTAATGACTGACTGCATAGAAAAAGCAGTGGCAGCAAAGAAGTCAGTGTAAATTGTCAGCGTGTAAACAATGGCTACCTTGGGGTCTGGTTTATGTCCATACTTTTTTTGACTCGGTTTATGATCAGTTTCTGGAAGGTAATTATTAAAGTCTACAATATTTATTACTTATATTTTGGAAACCACTGAGTAAATGTCCTACATGACGTACTTTATATGCCATACTTTGCCAATATGTAAATACAACTTCTAATTTGGGATAAAACCCATTTGATTTTTGTCCAAACAGGAAAAACTCATTCTTTAGCCCAGCCTAGAAAATGAGATGTAAGCTCACTCAATGAAAATCACAAAATAGAAAATATAAAAGCATAGAGTATAAAATATGTATACATATATACAAGCAAAACAAAGCAAATGGACGATTACATGATGTGAAAGACAAGAGCCAGTAAAGCCTTTTTTCTATTCCACTTTCATGGAAGAAGTTGATGCATGTTAATCTCAGGAAGCAAACAGATCAGAACACCAAAACCGCATGAGCACTTCAAGTGAGTGAGACCAAGCAGAGTACCAGGCTTAAAAGCTTTCATTTAAAAAGATAGTTCATGTTCATTTTAGTAACCATACGTAAAACCTTTAAAATTATCTCAGGAAATGCCTTCAGAAATAAAGACTGCAATGATTGGTGCCATTTCTTTCACTACCCACATCTACTCACACCCTACTTCTCCAGAAACACATTCTCAAAATGGAAGCAACTTCTCAAGCACCAAGCTGTGTTTTTGGTATACTGAATTCCTGCAGAGTATTGAAGTTTCATTGAGTAGAAACTATGGCATCCAGACTGATTTGTTTAGTCATGAAAATAACAGAAGAATGGAAGGCAAACAAGTTGCAAGGGTGGAAACTCCTGAACTAGTTTTCTACCAGCTTTTCACAATGCACATATGTTTTATGAAATGTGTTTGTGTTGGCTAGGAGACAGGACTAGCTGCTTAAAAATATGGGGCACAGTCATTCATTTCTCTCAGTCCAGGTCTGAAGAATGCTCTTTACCACAGAGATTCAATGCTGCCTAACCACCACATCAAATAAATTGCTTTCTTACCTGAAGGGTAATGGTGATACCAAATATCCCATAGAAAAATGTTGGCATATACCAAGCACTTTGCAGCCCGAATCCTACTGCGGTCAGTAACTGATTTATGCTAGCAGAAGTCAGATTTTGCTGTTTATGGATGTCGCTTGATGTACTGGTTACATGGCTGAAAACAAACAACCCCAGTTGTTCCGCTGTTAGATTTGACCATGGCAAAGCTGACTTCACTTGGCTGTGGTACCCATGAGCCAGGATAACGGAGGTTTCCAGCTTGTCCTGGAGCACTCAGACTCAGTGATGCTACAACTGCATTTCCAGGTGGCACAGCACATTCTTTAATATTAACTTACTTCAGTTTCCGAGTGAAGGTGGACCTCAAGTTGCTTTTCACAGGGGAATCCTGCTAGGCATTGCTGCTCTTTGCCTTTAGCATTTCCTTTCACAACAGGCAACAGCTATTCCCATCACCCGCTGGCTGTTTGTCATTGCTCTCTATCATATCAGGCTGTCACCATCAGGACCGCTATAGAGCTACAGGCATATTGTAGTCAGCTGTGCTTTGCAGTGGGGAAGATGGCCCTTGAAAGGCAAGCAGCAGCCCTCCTCTTCCAGCTGAACCCCTGCTTTGCTGAGGACAGCCTCAAGTCATCCAGAGCTATTCTCACACCAGAGGCACTGAGGCTGCCCAGTACTATGGCATAGGCAAGAAGGAGGAAAAAAGCCAAATCCTGAAGACCACACTAAAGTTGTCCCCTATGATTAGCTTTGTTTTAACCAGTTAAAACGACACATCTGCCATGTGTCAACAGAGCCTGCATTTCTCCTCACTGCAGCTTCTCCTTTGTGTCTCATACTATCATCAAATCTCAGTCAGTTCAGAGGGACAAACCTGGGCAAAATCCACTCAGTTTGGCCTTGTTCCTGCTCAGGACTTTTAGATAAACTTGTGTTTGAAGGCAACTAGGATCCAATTCACATCCTGGAAAAAGGATGGTCAGCAACTTAACTATCCAGAAGCCTGATCTTGAATGAAGAATTCAGCACTAAGTTCAGTCAGCCATTTCCTTGAAATGAGTTACCTAGTGCATGCTGAAAGGCACCTGATGGATACTGAAGGAGAGTTTTAAAGCACCCTGAAAGTGCTCAGTGCTTAAGTTTTCCAAATTTAAATAAGAAAAAATTATTTCAAGAGGACTTGGCCCCTAAGTTAACAAATCTCATTACAGATTTTCCTTTCGATAAAGGAACTGCTGCTTAAGTTTTTTAACTGTATAACAACTTTACTAGTTGATATTTTCTAAACAAAGGAGAAAGATTAATATCAATTCTTTTATGAATTGCTAACTCTCCTTCAATTGAAGTTAACACAGTTTTTCAAATAGAAATGAATGTAATTTGCAGGTTAACTACAAATTTGCTAATTATTTGGCTAGCATTACACTATATTAAGAGAAACACCACTCCCTGTTTTTATCCAATTACTGGGAAATATATCTCATTGCTTGGGTATGTAAACTATCACCTACCTTTTCATTTAGGAGATAAATGTTTTAAAATTATGATTGGTTAATATTTATCCTAGGATTAAAACAGTGACAATACCTCTGATATTCCTCAGACTTAAATAATCAGACCCTTATCCCAGTGCAAGCAGAAAAGAGAAGCAAGGTATGTGCAAAGCAATCAGGCATTTCAAGATACTAATTAATATTTGAAGATGCAATGGGTTTAAACATTACCCTAGATATTAATTATACTGCTCTTGGAGAATGGAAAGCATTTCATTATTGACTGCAGTGGGAACAGAATCTCACCTGTATTCTGTTCTCCATACTTAACAATTCATCTAGTATTGACAGATGTCTGGGATAGCAGAACTTTCATGCTGCACTGATGCTAAATAGAGCAATTGGCAGCATTCTCTCTGGCCAAATGAATTTAGGCCATCAGAGAAAACATTTCTGTAACTGCTCCTGAAAGGAAGAATTATTTTCTTGAGCATTTTGGCCAAGATTAAAGCCTGTATTAATAATTTGCATGCTCCTAAACTGAATGACAAGTTGGTGTCAATGTTTTCTCATGGTCTTGTTCAGAATCCATTAGCACTCTGGCTTCTCCTTAAGATGCAGATGTTCTTAACAGTTTCCTGTAATTTATGAAGTTGACAACATGTCATCAGCATAAGATCCCCAAAGTCTTTCAAGACAATGTCCGTGGCCTCCCCTCCTTCATATTATCAGGGTGCTATATGGAAGAAAGGGCCTTAGACCAATGAGGAACAGACTGCTGCCACAACTATCATAATCTGTTTAGCTAACGGTCCATTTCTTATGTGATCAGAAGTCACCATCAAAAGAGGAGACTGTTTCAGGTTGCTGCTGACCACATTCCATCAAGGAGTAATGCCAGGGCATGCCAGGACACCCCATGCTCTTGTGGGCAGGTCAATGATAAACAAGCACCTCGGGTGTAATAAAGACATGTAATCTACTTTTTCTGTCCATGTGGATGAACGCTGGTCAGAGTACAGTCTTACCCTGTGCTTCTGGCTTAGGTAACTATTTCCTTCTGGGAGCAAAGATGTTCAACGGAACAGCATATTAATGGCCAAGGTTTTGTGTTTCTGTTTAGCTGAGAGGGTTTTGGCTAGAAGCAAGCCTTGGATGCCAACAGATCTATATAAAGAACATAGCCTTAGTGATTATGTCCTAGGACATGGAATGCAAAACAAAAACAAACAAGAGCAAGAAACAAAGATTAAGATTTATGGTACAAACCAAAAAGCCAGGAGTACTTGTAGAGATTCCCATAGCAAGCAAAGAGCAATAAGTTGAGAACATGAAGTACTACAAAATTATAGGTTATTTAAGGCAGAACTGGTAAAAATGAATTGGAAAGTTTCCAAAGGATGCCTTTTTCCTCTATTATTTATAATGGCAACTGCTTTTTATAAACTACCTTACACAATTGGTTTTGCCTTCATCTGATTTATCGTACTTTCCTTGACAGATTCTGCCAGAACTGCTTAAATAATAATTTGATGTGCTACATGCAGATTTTCCTCTGTCTCCCCTCCGCCCTCACACGCACACAACCCAGCAGTCTAACCGAAAATTGCACAGGGATCCACCAGGCAGTTCTCTACATAAAAGTTGCTGCTCTGCTTTCAGGCAGAAGAGCTTTGACTTTCTTGAATACCGTACAGGCACAAGAAATTAAGGCGGGGGAGACATTACCACTGTGACACTTAAAGACAATTGACTTCTTAGGGATAACACCACACTCCCCATTCGCATTCTCTGCGTCATCTGCATGCAGAGCTTTCAGCGACATTAAAAGAAGCCTGTCAGGGAGAACTGAACTGAGAAATGCAAAACTGGTTAACAAAGTAGAGTTTCTTGCCCTTTGAGCACATTACCCAGTCAAGAAAATAAATAAATTTGTTTTGGATGGACTCTTCGATGTTTTCTAAAGTGCTTTGCACTGTTTGAAAAATATTAAAAAGCAAGGAGATTGAAAAGGTGTACAAAGAGATATAAATTCAACATAAGTATTAGTTCAAATGCAATCTGAAATCAAAAATCAGTAAAGTAAATACACAGAAGAGGATACAAACCACAGAAGCTGCAGGAGCTGATAGCAATGAATGATGTGGAAGGGTTAAGCCTTAAGTCCATTTTAGGACAAGCAGAAAAGGCACAGACATAGACAGGATTTGCTTGACAGGTTGGAGTAAATCATGAGAATTTGCAACATGCTAAATATATATATATAAAAGAACATAACTGATTTTTGGGGTTTTTTGGGTTTTGGGGTTTTTTTGGAGTTTTGGGTTTGTTTTGGGTTTTTTTTTGTAATTTTGCTGCAGTTGACAGTAATAGGAAACCATGAGCCTGTTCTTTAAAGTAGGGTGGGCATGGAACAGCATGCCCAAATGTTACCTGCAAATTTTTCAGTTTTGTGTTCAAGTCACACATGTGTGCTCCCCTAATTAACTGAATGAGATTGGTTGGGCAGTGGTTTCATTGTCCCACAGGATAATGTCTGGGCTAGGCATGTGATTTTTTATTTTGGTTTGTTGGTTTGTTGGCGGGGGTGGGGCTGGTTTGGGGTTTTTTGGTTGTTTGGTTTTTAATATACATTGAATTTAGATTTTCTAGGGTGGTAGGAAATAAAAGAGATGCCAGATCTTGACATGACACTGGCTCAAGTAGGACAACAATGGTGCTTTTGTGTACACAACCTGTTAGCTAAAGTCACTCAAACTTACAGTTAAGAGTTAGCAGCTAAACTGTTAACTTCTCTGTGGTGCTTTACAACAGCAAGCTTTCTTCCCTGTGTCACCTGTGTGAAGCCATGGCTTGTAGATACACGCAAAGTTCATTTGACCAAAGGGCAAGAGCTCCAAGTATACTTGAGACTGCAACACACTTCAAAGGTCATTATTTATCACCATTCATCAAACAAGCAGCAATGAATTTTTAATGGAAAATCAAGTCAATACATCAAGGGCTTTTTCCGACATGCCGCGATTTTGTGAACTGCTGGGAGAAAATGAGGTAGCCTGTAGAGAAACAGGAAACCTTTTATTTACCAGTGAGGAGAATCCTAACAGGTGTCTCTTGTGTTGTCATATATAAGGTAAAACACAGCCAGATATTACAGCAACATTCAAAAGCACATAGTGCAAATATTTCCCTCTCTCACACAGCCTGTTTTCCTTCCTTGTAAATATTTGCAGTGGGAGTTCATTTTCCCTCCTGCTTACCCTTTCATCAAACAAAAATAACGCTAGAAAAACACTGCACACAAACAAAATGAAGAAATAGCAAGCAAATTTCATGTAGCCAGAATGACCCAGGCTAGTTTAATCTCATTCTGATTTAATGAAGCTGTTTTGTTTAAGTTACTCAACTTCCTTAGGAAAAAACAAAACCAGAGAGAAACAGTGCAACCTTGCTGCTTCATTACAATTTGTGTAAACCAATTCGTTTACACAAATCTCCTCTGAATAACTGAGAGGAATGGAAGAGTCTTGTAGTCTCTCGCCTCTTAGGATATTCCTTTCTAGGCCAAGTGCTTTTAAAGGGATGCTAACCTGGAACATAGCCACAAAGTCCTCCTGCCTTGGACCTGGCCGTCAGGCCTCAAAATCACTAATGCCTTCAGAAGCAAAGACTCTTCAGAAAGATCGCACTTTTATCAGCTTTATTTCAGATAGCCCCTGAAACTCAGCTTGGGGGGAAAGGTAGAGAAGCAGAGAGAGGAGAAGTTTTTTCGCGTATTGGGATATCACAGCTTTTGTTGCAGATGTAAAGAGACACTGGAAGCTCAGGGACTGCCTGATGTGGAGGCAGTCATTTACCACCCAGCACATGCCGAACGAAGGGGATGGACAGTCAAATGCTCCAAAAATGCTATACCACAGAGTTCTGGAGATACTCTAAACTCTGCTGATCATCCCTCAAGATACAAAATGAAAAGCACATTCCTGCAAAATGGAAATCATGTTCCTGAGTCCTCCTGGCTGGGGGACGGAAATGCTGCACACAGAGTAAGGTAGCTTTTCCTCTCCTAAAACATCTCTAAAATATCAGAAACTAAAGTATAATAGAAAGCCATCAAGTCTCCTTTTATCAGTCACTGAGGGGCTATGGATCCTGGGTGTGCAGACATACAGAAGGGCAGATGAATATAAACACAAAAGATGAGTCTAGCAAACACTTGGGACCATGGGACAGAGAGGTTCAGAAGACACAGCCATAAGCCAGTGGTGGACAACTGCACTGCAGAAGCAGACATGAGGCAACCAATACAAGTGGGCGTAGTTGTCCAGCTATGGAGCTAACAGATCACACTCTACACTGGATGATTGCCCTGGTAACCAGGAGTGAGACTTGCTCATGATTGGTTCATTCCCATATGCCTAGGGTTTACTCACCCAACAGCTCCTGACTGGCTGCAGTTGACAGGAAATTACAGTCCCTGATGGTTTTCTATGCTAAGGGAGAAAGCTAAAAGGACTTCTAAACTAGTAAGAATAAAATTATGAGCTGTAACGAAAGAAAGACTTCCCCCTTCTGTCCCTTCTCCCCGCTGCCCCAATCCAGCTTTTCTACCATCTTTGGCACTTCTAACATGCCTGTCTCCCCAGAGCAACTATATTGCTGGGACAGGATGGAAAAACATGATATTATATTTTCCAGCCACAAGAACAAAGAGGATGCTAAACTCAGATTAATTCTCATTAGTATCATCTAACAAAAAAATAGCAGCAACAAAACATTTGAGTCCTTCTGCATGTGCTGTAGAGAACAGCTAAATCGGGGCTGTGCTACTGGGTTCAGTGTTAATCAGTTTGCCACAGAGCTCATAGAATAATACTTTTTTCAGAGCTTGCTCTGCGAAAGGGCAAAATTCTGAAAACAGATTAGTGGCAACTTTTTGACACAAAGGAAGAAGAAATTAGGAGCAAGACTTCATTTGACTCTTAAAAGGAAATGATGTTTCAGGAATAAAAAAGTAGAAAGCAATTCCACTGCCACCAGCTTATCATCTTTATTTTACAATTACCACTCTGCAGTATTGCATGGATCCTCTGAATGCTTAAAGCAAGTGGAAAGCCAGGTAACCAGACAAGTATGGAGGAGCGAGTACTGATAGTGTGAGCTGGACCGGCTGGGTATGAACCACAACTGAAAATGCAACAATGCATTTCAGTGTCTTCAGCAAACACGACAGTCTCAGCCCTTCTATAGTGACTGGAATTAGGAGTTAATGGATCCAAGTATGTTCTCACACCACTATTACCATGGTCATTGCATTAATTTTAGATGGTTGCCTTACTGATTTACAGGGAGTCCCAAGAGATCGAAAGTAAACCATTGATCTCCCAGCTCCTTCCCTTCTTCTATCTTATTGCCAGAAAATCCATAACAGAGCTGGTCAGATTTAGCCCTACCATAATTCTACTAAGTTCCATTTCAAAGCTCTAGTGTGACGTGAAAATTGGTCTTGTTTAGTGTACTTAAAGTTCTGAAGGGATTATGCTAAGCTTAGTATAAAACACTGTGGAAAATATCTGCATGCAAGTGTGGGGATTTACAGGCTACTTAATGACTTATCTGTACTCTCTATTTCATTCTAATGAAATAACTGGAGCTCTCTGACCCTATGAAATGTCTTCAGTACCAAAGAATCATTATTAAAGATACATAACTGTGATGTTACAGAAAAACCTAACCCCAACCCTGTGCCCCTTGTCTTGCAGTTCTGAAACTAACTTAAATTCAGTGTAGTCCACAAGCATCAGAAAGCATTGAAAGTCTGCCAATGTCCACAGGAAGATTAGTGCTAATTGGCAGTGATCTTTGAAAAGAAATCAGTGTGGAAATATTAAAAGGGAAATATAAAGTGTCAACTTACCAGGAAGTCATGGGAAATATCTTTGCTGAGCAGTTGCACTAATTAGAGAGGTAAAAAAAAATTTTTTAAAAAAGTGACCCCAATCTAGCAAAGGGCTCAAATAACTTAAATCCATATGAATTGGGCATCAAAGTTATTCATTCTTCAGAATTAAACATGCATTTCTTGCTTAGCTGGACAAGGGCCCAGAAATAGGAGACATAACACATCTCTCCCTTTCATTTGAAAGCTGCTTTAACTGTATGTTGGTGATCCAAGTAAGGAGTAACCCTGAGTTCTTTGAAAACAGCCTTTAAGTTCTGCAGTTCTCAGCCTGCACACTTTTAGACCAATAGTACAAAACAATATGCCGAATATGTGCCATCATAGATGGCCTAAGTGCTGGGTGCCACATTGCACTGCAGACTCAGCATCTGCCTCCACCCTCCCAAGAGCCAAGTCTGTTTCAAGCCGTTAGCCCGTCCCTCACTGACAGTTAGACAAACTTGGAAGTCTTTTAGCCTGCCCCTGCCAGGAGTGCACCTCACCTGCCTGAGGGCATCTGTCCTCCCTGCCTTACCCTCCTACCTGCACCCCACAGAGAGGTCTGCCCAGCTGTGCTGGTCTGTTTCGCCAGTCTCATGGGAACCCAACCTGTTCCCTGTAATTCTTTTCTAATACACCTAACCTTTTCTGTAGTTTCTGAAAGATACGGCTGTTCTGCTCAGGCGCCAGAACTTTAAAGGGCAGAAGCCTGGGATGGGGCCTTTCTCCCCATTAAACTGCCAGTGTTAAGCATTTAGGATGATTTGCTGATCCCAGTAAGACTGGAAGATACTCAACAGTTTTGAAAAAGAGATCCATTTTTACCCAGATATGAGCTTGCATCCCAAAGAGCCCTAAAAGCCAAATTAAAGGAAATGTTCCCTGAAGTGGCATCCTATTCTGCACTCTTGATTTCAAAGGCAGGTATTCAGGATCCTGTAGTTCACTGTATTCCTTTATCATTTGGCAGTTAAGAGAGCATTTTTTCACACTATGCTCATTTTATCCACTATTTTTCCCCCTTCGGAAGGCCTACAGTGAAAGACAGCTTTCACTGAAATCAATGACAGCACTAAATGAGTTAAGGCTGGGTCAGTATTTCAATTCACCTCTTGTCTTGAGACTAATTTCTAAACATGCATAAGGACTGCACAATGGTGTGACTCCTTTGTAAGAATGCGTAAATTCAGTGATAGGCCTGAAACTGGATGTGCCCTGGTCAATATTTTCCATACAAGGGGCAGCCTTCATTCTCACCTCTAGCCCAGAAGTATGATCAACACCACTTATTTGCTTGTTCTTAGGAGTTCACAGGAATAACAGTGTTCATGGCTGTGCGTATGAGATTATTTCAATACATTATAACACCGTAAAAAATCACTGAAATGCAATAATACTGTTGCAATTGCTTTTAACCAACTATAAAAACTAAAATGTTACCTTTGTTTCCTCCATCGGTTTTGGGAGAAAGCCAACCCTCACTCCACAAAGTGTTATTTGCAAAATGCTCCTACCTTGCCAAACCATTAGATGTAAACCTTTTTAAACAGTGAACAGGATATCATAAACCCTAGATACGCTTTGAATGACTCTACATCTCCATTCTTTCCCTTTGGAGTCATACAAGTGCTATTTAAACATGATACATGTTTTAATACACCGTCATTACTTCGTATCTTTAGTCAATTACTTTCCAAGCAATCCTTTTCACTTACTGTTAAGGACTTAGAGACAAGGCTGTTATTGAAGAAGATGATGTGCCTTAAGGATAGCCAGAGATTTTCTAGATACTCCCAGAGGAGGGAAGTATCTAGAATCCACAGTGTTACATTAATTCTAATGTTATATTAACAGTGCATTAACTGGATTGGCCTATCTTTTCTTTTTTTTTTTTTTGCTTTTTCACTTTAATAAAAAAGAATGAGAATCTCAAATCTAAATCATTTAACTTTCAAAGAGCTTGACTTTTTTCTTCCACGTTCAGATCCATAACCAATAAAATTTTGCTTCCAGGTTCCACATTTAAAGCTGCAAGGAAGCATACCTAATTTTATTGAAGAATCTGAGATTTATGCTTTTTTATGCAGAGCTCTAACACATAAAACATAGCTGGCAGGATTTTAATTTCTGTCAAAATCAAAGCGCAGAATGTCCTTCCAGCCTGATCTAGGACCTACTCTGAACCCAGTCAGGACTCTAAAATTTACAACAGCATCTGGTACGAAACTTTAAAAACCTGCCATTCAAAAGGTACGAAAAAAACCCTTGCTCAATTCCAAAAAGATTAGGATAATATCCTACCAGTAATATTTTCTTGGCTTTCCAAGAGAATGGTCTTCCTGCTTGAAATCCATTAATTTGGCAGACCAGAACTGCCTAGATGCAGTTCTCTGCTGCATAAGCTTTACATTTTTAGTCTCTTTTAATTATTTTGATTTAGACAAAATGAAGCCACTTAAGACCTGGCAGAAAAGCCCAATTAATATTTCCCTTCTCATTAAGTTTGAAGATTAATTATGCATTCTAATAAAGGCTTACGGACTTGTTTCTGACAGCTGCTGACCATTTTCATCTTAAACCAACAATGCCTTTAAACACATGCTTAACATAATTGTCTAAAAAGTCCTTTCATAGTAAACAGCACTAGTCATAGTGCAATAGTAATAAGAATTTAGGCAAAGGAGATGATCAGAACCTGAGAGCTGAGAACCTGGCAGGGCTGGGGAGTGGAGGGAGGAAGAGATAAATGATCTAACTTGAAAAATTTAATAAAGCAGGTAATAATTTCTGTTTCTCATATTTAAAACATTGCAGCACTTGTATTCTCTAAATTTGCAAAAGGCTTGGATCAGTTAAAATATAAAAAGTCTCAATTTATTAAACATCAGTGGACTGAGACTAACTCTAATCTTCCATTAATACATAATAATATTCTATATTATACATATTATAT
>WYDI02037783.1:0-20826 GCA_009867235.2 Psittacus erithacus | reverse complement strand
CAAAATAACTTCTTAAAAAAAAAAAAGAAAAAAGAAAAATGAAAAACCAAAACAAAAAAAAAAACCCAAAACCAACAAAAAACAAAAACAAAACCAACAAACAAAAAAAAAAACACAAAAAAAAAAAAAACCAACCAAAAAAAAACCAAAAACCAACAACCAAAAAGGCCAAAACAGAAAAACCAGAGTGTTAGGTTGCACAGTCTCCTACGAAGAAAGTGAATGGGGAAACTGTGTGCAGAAAGACTTGAATATGCCTTGAAACATTTAGATATTCTGTTCTAAAACTACTTTCTCCTTTGCACTCCAGACATATGTACTGACTGCACATATGACTGGCACAGACATAAGGCTAATAACATTTTGATATAGTTATTTGCACTGCAGTTCCTATTAGGGTAATGGTCCCTTTGGTTTTATGCTTTTAAACAAACATCCCTGATGATAAAAGTTTACTGAAAACTACAGCTGACTTCAGAGTATATACTTGGACAAAGTATGGCACTCAAACCAGACAAAATAGCCTGTCAGTGAAAACCACAGAAACTGCACATGTAAATGACAACACACACAAGTGTATTTAGAAGAGCAGAGTCAATGGAGGTTTGGCTGTTCTGAGTATATATGTCCATTGCTAAGAGGAATGTTTGGATGACCAGTTACAGTACATAATCAAATGGGCTAAGGATTAAGATTATTTTTATGTGCAAAATATGGCCCTAGAGTCACATCAATTAAACTACAACATAATTATTTGAAAAGATGCAGTACAGAGCATTGCTGACTTCCATACACAGGCAACAGAATTAGTCTTCTCCCAGTAGTCTCTTCTTTTCATTGACTGCCAAAGAAAAGCTTCTGATTTATACATACAAATATGCACATGCATAAATATCTGTGCAAACACCCACCCACATACATGGGCTTAGGAAACACAGTGAGAAGGTAAGCCTTCTCTTGCTGTCATAAACTAAGACAGAGATATTGAACACTCCCGAGTCACGAATGTTTGAACGAGAACTATGTTATCATCCTCAGAATTATGTCTTATGGAAACTCCTACTGCATGTTTAACTAGTGTCTAAATCCCTGAAAGGAAGCAAAACCATTATTCTTAGCCATAGCAGTTAGTGCATTTGTATTAATGGCAGGGAAGAGGACCAACTGTAGAGTTTTCTAATAGACAAACACAATAAAAAACACCCCAACAATTTAAAAAAGTGCATTTTTGTTGCTCTCTTAGAAACCGAAATCCCTGCTTTGGACACTGCAAGACATGAGAACAAGACAGTCTAAGTATGGACTAATTCTGCTTTTACTTTTAGCACTGTATGCTTAAAGCAGTGATACCGATTTCACAGGGAAAAATTAGAAAAATGAGAAACATACAGCTCAGTAGCTATTAGATAAACCCTAAAGGAACAGAGCAGATACTTATAGAATCAAAAGAAACACAACTTCCAAGGCCAGGCTGGATGATGCTTTGAGCAACCTGTAAGATGTCCCTGCCCATGCCAGGGCGGTAGAATTAGAGGATCTTTAAGGTCCCTTCCAACCCAAACCATTCTATGATTCTATGAATAGAAACCATAGCACAGAGCATTGGTTCTCAGCCCCAGTGCATTGTATCTGAAAATTCAATGACTGTTTCAGAACCAGTTAAATCATATAAAAATCACAGAATTGTTTACACCAGATTATTTACATTTAAAATCAAGTCCAACCATTAACCTAGCACTGCCAAGCCCACCACTAAACTGTCACTAGGTGCCACATCACAGAACAGTTGGCCTTGGAAAAGAGCTCTAGAGTCTAACTCCCCTGCTAAAGCAGATTCACTTACAGTATGTTTCACAGGATCATATCCAGGTGGCTTCTGAATATATCCAGAGAGTGAGACTCCACAACCTCTAAGGACAGCGCTCCAGTGCTCTGTCACCCTCAAAGAAGTTTTCCCTTGTATTCAGATGGGACTTCCTGTGCTTCAGTTTTTGCCCATTCCCCTTTTTCCTGCTACTGGGTACCGCTGAAAAGAGTCTGGCCACATCCTCTTGACATCCATCCTTGAGATATTCTTATGGATTGATAAGATCCCCTCTAAATCATCTCTTTTCCATACAAAACAAGCCCAGCTCTCTCAGCCTTTACTCATAAGAGAGATGCTCTAGTTCCCTAATCATCTTTGTAGCCCTCCACTGGGCCCTCTCCAGTAGTTCCTTATCTTTCTTGTACTCAGGAGCCCAGAACTGAACACAGTACTCCAGACACAGCCTCATCAGGGCAGAGTAAAAGGGGAGAATATTGTTCCTACAAATAAAAAGACAAATAGTATTTCAACATAGTAGGTGGCCCATTATCAACCCTGATGCTTCAAAGCTGTTTGAAACGCAGCTGCTTATAACTTATTTGTAAAGAAATATCATATAATTAAAGATAGAATGAAAAGAATGGAAACAGATATGCATATAAATTTAGCCTACATTGGGCTAGGCTGCTACAATTTAAAACTGCATTTGATGTAGCTTAATTAGAAATATTGACTAAAATGAAGCCAGCTCATTGGGAGGATGATGATAATAGGCTAATAATAACAATTGATTTTGCTTTGATAAATGAACCAAAATGCAAGCTGAAGGTACTTAGATTTTGACCTATTTATGGCCCACATTCCCTTTTCTTCTTTTGTTTGTTGAGTTTCTAATATTTGTCTACAATATTATTAGAGCGATAAATCTGAAAACACATAATTCACAGAAGGATTTCACAACAGCCACTTCCCTGATGGCCCATTTTGAAACATACAGTTATTGGGGGTGTGTGTGTGTCCTTCCACTCCAGCTTTACTGAATTACATGTAGTGTGTGAGCAGCAGTAATAGTAATTAAAAATAATGAGGCCTGCTAGGTCTGCTAATTCCATTATCTTTATAGCATCAGGCTTCAAGCGACTCACCAGCAAAACAGCCCAGATGAGAAATCTCTTCAGAAGATTCACTGGTTGTTTACAATGCAACAGGATAATCTTTCTAGCCTGGAAACAAAAAATAAATAAATAAATAAATAGAATCAGAAAACCAAATCAAAAGCAGACATTAGTAGACATGGTTCAGGAAAAGGAAAAGGTTAATTGGTTGATTATTGGCATAAAACTATTCCATTTCATTTTTTTTTTTCTCCACACAAGAAAGTCTGGGATAAAAAAATGATACAACATATCATTTAGTTTTCTTATTTCTTTGCAAAACCTGTTACTTCTTTATGGAGTAAAACACAGAGAGTAGAATTTTGCATAGTCTGACTTTCTGTGTACCCAAACTCAGTGTAAAAACCAAGAAATTTTTCAGGAACCTTCTGCTACTTTCTGCTTCAGTGGAACTGACAATACTCTTCTAACTTGCAGGGTGTTGAAAAGCAGAAATGAAGCATAGGACTAAACAGGATTATAACACTGTAGGTCCTTGTCTTCCCAAAACTACTGAACACACAAATTCATTTTATTGCTGCTACACTCAGATACTGTCTCTGAGCCCCACAAGCTACAAACGATCATTAGAAATGCTTTTTGCAGATCACTGACACTTAATTTCATACATGACAAGTGAAACAGCAGAATTTCAGTTCCTAAGTTTAACATTTGCCAACCAACTTTCAGAAAATGATTAAACATTGTTCAATCTTCCTGCTTCTGCAGGCAACCAAAACAAATAGCCTTCTGGAAAACTACGAATAAACACCTTCTGACTCCAGAGCCTCATTGAGCAGCTCATTTGTGTTCACTGCATCACCAGCTCTCAAGTAATGTCTTTATCCACCATGACTGAAGGCTCATTTTCAGTGTAAGAGACAAAATACGCTTTTGTGTCTCTGTGTATGTACACACACACACAGGAGGCTGATGGAGGGTAACTTGCAGTAATAAGAGGACCAGTAGCTTTTGTATCCTGTATCACAAGATTTATCAAGGGAAGACAGCATAGCACTCTTCTCAGCATTTGGCCTCACTACTCCTTTGAAATACAAAAGTGACTGATGTCATTAAGAAACTAAAAAAGTAGTGATTTAAAAGGATAATTTGGACTCTTCATTAGGGACTGTAGTGATAGGACAAGGGGTAATGGGTTCAAACTTAAACAGGGGAAGTTTAGATTGGATATAAGGAAGAAATTCTTTACTGTGAGGGTGTGAGGCACTGGAATGGGTTGCCCAAGGAAGTTGTGAATGCTCCATCCCTGGCAGTGTTCAAGGCCAGGCTGGAAAAACCCTTGGGTGACATGGTTTAGTGTGAGGTGTCCCTGCCCATAGCAGGAAGGTTGGGACCAGATGATCTTGAGGTCCTTTTCAACCCTAACTATTCTATGATTCTGTGATAATCACAGTGCATAACAGTTTAAGCACATGGAAACTATGCATTAATATTTTTAAATGTTTCCCAAAAACCTGATCCTCTTGCATCAGAGTTCAGGAGGTAATCCAAACTGGAAGACACTACAGTAGCAGGTATCACTTGCAGACTTGAGGTAGAAAATTAAATTCAAAATAAAAGCACTCAAGAAATGGAATCTGTATTTGCATAAGTATTACTACTGCATCTCTATCCTGTGTAATGCAGTAAAAAAGTTTAAAGAAACAAAAAAATAAGATAAAAATTCAAAGCTTTGTATAAGAAATAGAGAAAACCACATAACTATTCAATATACAAAAAAATGGGCATTAGCCTCGAGAAATTTTTTCCCATATTTCTTCTTTATTTCCTACAGCAACAGAAATATCTGAATAATAATGCAGATTATATTTATTTCAATAAATAATGTCCTTTGCTTGACTTGCTTTCTCTATGATTTGCTACTATTCTTTCAGTGTGTATACCTAGTTCTCATATATCCAGTATTTCTATAAAATCATCACATTCCACACCAAGTCTTTTTGATACATCCAAGTATGAATGTGATCTCTTCAGAAAATGTGCCTATATGCCTGAGTTGTGTTACCATCTGTCTGTGGATTCATCCACATCAGAAGCTACAAGAAGGTAACAGAAAAAGCAAAGGTCAGAGGCCAGCAATAGAAATTGATAAATATCTCATATATGTTTCTATTAAAGTAAGAAAAATCTTGAAATTCAGCACAAATGAAATCAAGAAGTACTGCCTATCTGAAATTGCTAACTAACCCTCTGGGACCTGTGCATCACTTGCTAGAAAACAGCTGGAGCTGAAGGAAGACCTGCAGGAGACACTTAACAGCACCTTTTGTGACTTGCAAACACAGTATCATGAAGCTCTTCCAATTAACCTGATCTCTTAACTTCCTTTCCCTCAGAGTGCACAACCCTGTTTTCCTGGGGCTCAGGCAGAAATCCACTCCCCCACCCTCCCCTTGTCTCTTATATCCCTACTGTCAAAACCAGCGTTATACAATGTGTATGTTGTTATCTTAGGACATATTCAGACAAGTATCTTCACATGATTGTCCTCACACCTCTATATGAACATGGACTTAATTTCCATCTGTTTGAAAAAAACCAGGCTGGCCTCGGTTCCCACATGCAGAAGAGCAAAAACAATTCAGCACTGTGTGTTTCAAATACCTTAACAGACTGAGGCAAGTTCTCAGACTTCCAAGAACAAAGATCAAAGCACTGGACATGCAAGCATAGAAGCAGAATCCTCAATTATTTTAATGGAAGTTTTGAAGACAGTCTAAGTTCAGACCTCTTATGCATTTGATTTAGCAGTGGTTGTTTAGTTTACCATCTCATTTTTTTATTCTCCATACCTCCTTCCAGCTATCTTACATACTGTACTCATAAATGGTGTGGATTGGAGAGTTTGTGGATTCTGTGGATTGAGTGGAAATGGAAAGCATAGGAGGAAAGTCACAGATAATTATACTGGTTAGCATTAGTCAGAGTCCAAGGTAGTACTGGCACAGAAATGCAAGGAAATATGAAATTGCTTTTCAGCCCAATGCTGGAGAGCTGCCGTATGGAATCACAGGGAAGGCACACTGGGAAAAATGTATTAAAACCCAAGCAGTATGTTCCAAAGAGAGGCAGCCTTTCCCTGCTTCCTTTCAAGGACTTGTAGTGGAGCACTGGAACTTCTAAAGGGAAAACTTGGTAATTTGAGCTATAACCTCGGAACAAACATATAAACAACTTCAATGGAATTAAAAAAAATAAGGAAAAAATCCACAAACAAACAAAAAATGCAAACCAAAAAGAGCAATGAGCCTTTCTGAATACATGGGTTTAGGCAACAGAAGCAATCAGTCTCACCAGGGCAAGAAAAGAGGAAATCTATGACTCCAGTGAAGCAGATCATATATCCACTCTCACTGGGAACTTTCACAGCAATTGGGAACATTCATCTGCAACATTGTTATTTTTAATTAAATGCATATTATCACAATCATGAAAAAAAGCTTTTGTGAGATATGAGCGAAATGCCATCTTACAATACTAAACATGGTTCACCTGTAAAGAAGCATAAAAGTAATAATTATGAAGTTAATTATAAAATCATCTTAATCAGACACCATTACAAGCTGCTGTGGAAAGTGTGGCCTTACCTTCTGTTCCCAGTTCTCTACTCCTGCCTTGGGCTGACACTAACAATCATACTACTGTAATGTGCACTGGATCAGGAACCTGAAGTAACAAAAAAATTACAAGTTCTCAGGTTGGATCAGGTCCCTTGTTCCAGGCTCAGGACATGACCACACAGACACTTAAGCATGTAAGAGGAACAGGGTGAGCAGCTGGCAGTGATAGGGAAGGAACATGGGATGGTCCCTTTCAACATCACTGCAGAATTTCACCAGACAGAGCTGGCTGTATAACCTCTGCCTGGGCATCTGATCATCTCTGAGGCTACAAACAGACAAATAGCGCTGTTAAACAAGTACTGCTGAACCGAATATGCTTCAACATACACGCATCAACTGTACAAAAAGCACTTTTGAAATCTACAGAGAGAATGAATACTGTCCCTATCACCAGAAAAAGCAAAACCAGTCTTTTCATATTCGTGAAAAATTACAGAGAGAGGAAATGGCTAGACAAGAAAAATTAACGCATTTCTCAATTTTGCCTTGATAAAAGTTCATTCCCCACACATATGATCTACTTACTTTCCAGATGGAAATAGTTTAAATTAATTGGATTAAGCATGTTTTGTTAATGGCACTACAGAAAGAGTATCCACAAACCTACAGTGCGCATGTTCAGCAGCTATGCAAGTGAATTACCTTGGCAAAGAACTACGGAAAGCCCCTTTTTTATATATATCAATTCATATAAAGGACAGAAGAGGAATATTTTTAAAATGGCAACAGCATCTCACAAGCTCTTGACTTACATGTTATTATAGCCAGCCTCTTTCCGTCATTATCAGCTTTGCAAAGCCAGAATTTGTCACTTTGGTATGGAGAGTTTCAGTTTTGCAAACAGACTGTTATTATAATTACTTTCTGGCTCTTATTAGTGGAAATTCTAATTTGCTGAGGTTAAATATGCCAGAACTGGTCATTCTAAAAGTAATCATATCCAATGTTCCCCAAATCCTATAGTCATAGATGGCTCTGAAATTTGTGCAGTTATGGGAGTCCTACTGAACACAGTGATGGAAAGAGAGGCCAGATTCCAGAGTTTAGTTCCCAGCATTGCCCAACAGCTTTTATTCATGATCCTTTCAAATGGATCACCAGTAGGCATTCATACAGCTTAAAATAAATCAAAATATCATTGGCTAGTGTTTCCTATTGACTCCAAGACTAGGAACATGCTTTCTCTGATCATGTGCCTAAAATGCTTTCTTTTCATGCTAAGAAGATTGAAATTGGCTTCTTTAAATATGATGGGTGTATCTGCATGCCCTAGTTTTATATCTGTTAAGTAGAATTAAAGTTTATTTGTTTTGTCTGAACAACTTAACATAGTCGAAATAGCTCTGCCACTGAGAAAAGCAGATGCTGGAGTTGGCCTTCCTAAACTCAAGACAAAGTCTGTCATGAAAGATAATAATGACATTTTTTTGTCTTGTTTTTGTACCACTGTGTCCTAATTCTATACCGTTTACAAAAACAGCAGTAGTATCACAAAATGCTTCTGCTATACTACTTGCTATATGTCAGACTGAACACTTTAATCTGTCTTCAACATAAACATGGAAATCATAAAAATAAAAACCTGTACTCATGTTCTTTATCTTAGTATGCCTTCCAAATTTTACAGAATCTTACAAGATTCCAAAATCTGGAAACATGTAGAACAAAAACTGACATTAATATATAGTGAGCTACCAGAGCAGAACTGAGAAGATGAGAGTGCACACAAAAGTCATCTTCACAAGTGAAAAGAAATTCAACTGTTCAGGCTGGTGAGTGTGCTTCACTGAGAGCACCATTCTGGCCCTGGCTTGGCATGATCCAAGTCCTGACTATGTCAGTCCTTCTCTCCTCCCTCCTATTCATTCCTACTTTTCCCTTTTGCTGTCAATGGCATACACATAGTCATTACCAAAACCATGGTTCAGGGAATGGATTCAACTGAACATTAGCTGAGGAGGAGGAGAAGGAAGGACAACGAGGGTCCACAAGAGCAGTCTGCAATTAGATCAGCTTAAACTAATCTTGAAACAATACCCTTAGTACCAAAAGAGGCTATTCCTCTTCGTATCTATCAAGATGTGCAGAGAGTCAGCTACTCCATTTAATTGCAGAGGCATAGCTAAAAGCTATGAATGAGAAAGGAAGGAGATAGCCTTTTCTGAAACTTTATAATGCAACCTGGTACACTGTAGACATAATAAAATTATTTGCTAAGCCAGTCCACACATTAGAAGAGCAGCTGCCTAGTGCCTAACTATGAAATTACTCTGTAAATGAAAAGCAGGAATAAAGAGTAGCCAAATGGAAAAATACTTCCTGACCCAGCCAAAGAAAATAATTTACAACAGTTTCCCAGCACAGAGAAAGCAAAAAGGGTGCATGCACAGCACTAAGATACAGAAAGTGAACATCAGGGTAGTCAGGAAATAATTAGGTATTTGAATGGGTGTTTCAAAGACAAAAGAAATCTGGAGAGAAAAAGAGGTATATCTTTCTCTACTACATAGTTTGATGAAGGAGGATACACAAGGCCTAAAATTTGACACGTAAGAACATGTAAGCAAATGATACTGTCTCAATATTTATATTAATGTAAAATCACCTACATCTCCATACCAGCTTTCATCCAGTGATCAGCAAATTCTTTACAATAAGCCATAAAACTTCTGCAAAACAAGGTTAATTCTCCAAAGTCAATAAAGGGACTACTTTACAAAGTTATTCCATCCCTAAATGGAACTTACAGCATTTAATAGTCATGGAAACAGCCCCAGATTTGCCCCATAGCATGGCAAATGAAAGACTCTAAGGTGTCATTTTTCCCCCAGTGAAATAAATGGCAAAATATGGGCCTTCCCTTGAGTTTTTTACTATGTAGTTAGAGTCTCAGCAAGTTTAAATTATCTTCATTTAAATTAAATTAATGGATCTATAGCAATTTACCCTCACAAATGATGTGCCTTCTGATGTACCCTTCTGATGTACCCATTCAGCTATAACTAGGGGAATTTAATTCTTATTATTACCCTCAGTTTGTTTTTGGTTTTGTTTTGGGGTTTTTTTCCCCAGAAGCTAGTTTTATACTTTTGCTCATAACAGCTGCGGGACTATGGTAAGTAAAAATAAGTGTCTGCCTTCTTAATCTTGTCATCACATGACTAATTAAAAACATGTCCCCATTTTGGAGGCACAAGTCTTGGAAAAACACAGGTTTTGGCAGACTCATTCTAGTTGCTAGTATATATTTATTCATGGTATGCAGTTTTGGATTGATAGCTTTCTGCGCACAAGAGGAACAAGAGATATTGTCTACAGATACACATGGAGAGAGCTGAGAGTGTAATTTGCACTGTACTGCTTGCATTGTACCTTTAACAAGAAAAATCCTGTTATAAAAATTCTGTACCTGGCTACCATTAGGGTTTCTATTTTTTTCAGCAACTATATCAATTTAATAGAAGCCGCACATATTTCAGCATATATTTCAATATATGCAGATTGAAATAAACAAATATAGGGACCACATATGGTCTGTTGTCCCACCAGCTCTCTTCCATGCTGCAACCAAATAAGTATTACTGAACATTATCCCTGAATCATCATGGGACCACCAAGAAAAATTTCTCAAAGTCATATTTTAAGCTCCCAGCAGAGGGAGGGGTGGAAGCCAATTCACCCCCCAGACTTCTAGTCTGCACCTCAAACTTTTGAGAGCTGCATATTTTTAAAAAAAGAGTTTCAAAGGAACAACAGAAACACTTTAACTGCTGATCTGCTCCAGATAAGGATCCAGCTCTCTGCACCTTCTACATTCAGTTAATGGATGTGCCAAGCGTTTTTAATTGCTTAAGTTTCACAAGGTGTGCAAAGCTTAAGTCTCGGCCCTCCATGTGAACACTGAAAAAATCATACAAGGGGGTTTCAGTGACTCAGTAGGTGATAATCTTCCCTGTGCAAAATCTATAAAGAACTTCATCCACAGAAATAAATAGAAAATCTTTTATTATCTTTTAAACATGATAAGGAAAAATACAAGCACACTGAAGTGCTAAACCAGTTCTTATTTGTGCATATTCTCTCAGAATAAAAAAAGTGCTAGCCCTCTTATCATTTTAGAATTTGTCTGTGACAGTTACATGCCTGCCATCATTTTGCAACATAAACCAATCCAGCAGTGCATTTGGATTTCTCATGCAACAAAAAAACTCAAGTCACAGCACTACTGGTAGTGAAATAGTATTATCAGAGACTATGACAAATATGGATGAAGGCACACATTCCCAGGACTATATAGAACAAAATACTGAGAAGCAACAAAGATGCTTAAAAGCCACTAATAAAAATTATTTGATATATGCTAACACAAAAAAGTCATATCTGTTCCCCATGGCATATAGTGGTTCTTTCTCCTCTTCCACTAATAAGCCAGGGAAAACATTGACACACAAAAAAACACAGTCATGCAAAACAAAAAATTATTTTATTTTTTTTTTTCTGTTTTTTTTTTAAAGACATTTACCTTTTGACTGCTTTAGGTGTCTGTCTGGAAAGGTGAATGTTTAGTTACTACATCTACTGTGAAGCAAATGAAACAGAGAAAATAATCTTTTCCTGCAGATACAAATGGAATGAAAATGAGTTCTATAAGCTCAGTTGCAGATCACATAACCCAAAGCTGACTCAATTCCCTTCGACAGTTAACAAATCTAATCAATACCCTGTCACCAACTGACTTTCTGAGAAGACTTCTGAGATTTAATGAGCTCAACTTAGAAGTGCCAATGGACCAATGTGGACGTGGGAATTGGTCAAGACTTCCGCAAAACAAACCAAAAAAAAGATTACAGAAAACATACTGCTTGGCAGAAAATGAATTAAAATTTATCTGGGAATATGGTGCTCTCTTGACAGAAAGTAATAAAGAAAGCATTAAATTTTGCCAGTTCTGAAAAAATGCCAAGTAGAGACATTAATGTAAATAATGATTAAATGTAAGTTTTAAAAGAAAAAGGAAATATATAAATGCATTCCTTAATGGTAATCTCTTCTGATACTCTCTAAAATTCTAGTTAACACAAACAAACATGCAAACAACAATGAATGTTTCTTCCACCAAAATCAAAGAGAGATGGAGGGACTCCATATGTCTGGCAAACTAAGTTACAGTCCTCTCATACAAACATCTTTTTGCACATCAGCTATGTTCTACTTCACTTGTTTAATCAATTCAGCATATAAACTTCTTTTAAGCATTCCCGTGTACATCAGATTTTTGCAGCACTGATACAGAATAATGGATTCTTGCTATTTTTATTCAAAGTCAAGGTACAATATCACAAAATTTGAGAAGATTCTATTCTTAACAAATGATAAAATTGAAAATTTGTATAGGATATTCCATCAGGAGATTTTTACTGGGATACCACCAATTATGGCTCTTCAACAGGAACAGAATTATTATAAATGCTAGGTGAATTCAAAGAAAAGAGTCTGTAAAAATAAATTGGAGTGAGAAAAGAAACAGCACATGGACGACTAATGAAATGAGGGTGGCTGTTTCAGTTAAAGCGGAATAAAATATTGAATTTACAAGGAAAAATATTAAGAAATATGACCATTTTAAGAGATACTTCAAACCTGTTTGAGTTTCCATAGCATGTGGGAGTCCAGTCGAGGAACCAGCCCTATTATAAACTGGGCAAACTCGAAGCAAAGAAACAGTCACCTAGCTGGAGTGTTCAGTGTAAGCAGAAGGTGGTGGACACGGAAGGACCAAGAGATTTTAAGGCATTTCAGTACTTTCATGCTTTCTAGAAGAGATGATTATTGTAATAACTGGTTGTTTTGGTGGATATTACCAGATGAAACACTGCGGTACTTGGCTAATTTTTACTCAGCTGACTTGCCAACTGACTGCATGGTAGTCATCCAGTATTAATTCAGTTTTGGACCAGGCTTTTCATTACTGAATTTCTGTTTGGATAGTCTCAAGTGCATTGAGAATGTCAGTAGGCTAAGGTTTCTGTTGGAAAGCTTTTCGTATATGTGAGGTTTCATGTTGTGACTTCAAGCAGAGTATCATATAATGCTGCAGTGTGCCTAAATGAAATGCATGAGTTAAAGTTCAGGGGTTTGGAGTTTTTTTCCTTAAACAAAAATAAGTCTTACCAGTTAGTAATGCAAAACATTAATAACAGGGTTCATAGTTCTGGAAAAACCTACATTAAACCCCGCGAAGCAAGACCATAGTGTCACTCACCTCTGCCTGACATGCAGCAACCTGGCTCTTGCTACTTTCTACTGAGGCAGGAGCACACTGCGCCAGCCTGTCACGGGGCACTGGACTCCTCTGAAGGCCAAAATCAAAATCATCAATCAGTAGGAGCCTTTTGGCACTCTATGAAGCTGTAGCAGGAATCAAAACAGCCGTTAGTCATTGCTTAATAGGCTTTTTAATACAAGTGTGGTGAATGATACTTTTCAGCCTGTTTCTGACTCCTCTCACCAGCTCTCCTCATCTCTCAGACAAAGGAACTAGAGGAAAAAAAGAGAAAAACAGTGAGGTACAACACATGCTGTCTGATACCCCATTACTGAAAATAAACTGGGACTTCAAAATGGTGCCTCTGGTTGTTAACCGCAAAGTCCCTACAAAACTGCTGCAGTGAGACCAAGGCATGAAATTAATACCAACCAAAGAAGCAACATTTATTCACTTCACAGTAACTCAGAAATTCCAGGTCTTTTCTTTGTCTCTTTTACGCCTTTTTCCCATTAAGACAATCTATCCAAGAGAATGTCACCTTACTTTTTTTTGCATACTTGTAGCAATAAAGTGGCTGAGAAAGACAACTTCATAATCTATTTAGAGTAAGAATTTTTACCTACATCCAACAGCCAGCTATAATTATTTTAACGATTTGAAAAGCAAGCAAAGTTTTTCATTCTTCCACTACCACTACTAAGAGACAGGCAGGTTTACCGTGTATTAGCACCTTCGTTGACCACCTCTATCTCCAATAGGTACCGCAGATATTAGATTTGCATTCAGTCTCATTTTTTCTGTTTGTAAAATTGTTTGGGGCTTTTTGGTTTTTTTTTGTTTTGGTGTTTGGGTTTTTCTTTTTTTAATTTAAAACAACTGCTAAACGAGCTGCACATGTAATTACTAGATCAAGTGTATGCGAGCAGCATTTATATGTCGAGTTTGCACTATCACAGTCAGAGTAACTAGCAATGAAAAGCCAAGAATTTGATAAATACCTAGAAATCTCCTTGAATAAAATCCCCAAAGGCTGATTATTAAGGTATGTAACAGTCCTGCACATTTACCTACAAGAGGAGCTTTTGTTTAGAAGGGCTCTTGTTTAAAACAAATCATTATCACTTTTTGAGTGTATTCTAAACTTAGATTTTTTTTTTTGTCTGAGTTTGATTACAGATTAATTCTAATGACCTGCTTTAAAGCACACATTCCCAAATCTTAGTAATCTGAAGTCTACGATGATGAAATAAAAGTCTGCACATAGTATGCACTTGTTCACTTTTCTATTATGTTCTCACTGTGATCTTTTTTGTGTCCTATCACTCTAATGTAAATAATGCATTTTAATAAATGGGCTGATAACTTGATTAAGGAGATCAAAACCTGTTTTTTCTATATACCAAAATCGATCCTTCTATGAAAACAGAAGGAATAGGCAAGCTTTGTTTTTAAAAAAAGACAACTTCATCTTGCAGACTGTTCTTTGCAGATACCAGATAACAGATTTTTCCATGTCTAACGCATGCTAATTTATGTCTTATAGACATTGTAAAGGAAAAATCAACACAAAATTAAATCCATACCAATGGGTAACAAAAGGAGTCAGTTTTTCTTCTCCCTGGATTTGTTTTTACGTTGCTCTACAGTTTCTGTTCACCTTCCATGTAACACTGAAAGAAATAATGAAATCCCTAGTGACAGTCCATTTTCTAAGGTGAACATATTAGTTCAGAAAGGCATTGGAAGCACTTAGAATCTTGCTTTAAACTGGGGAACTGGTAAAGAGCTGGTGACCAGAGGCAGATACAAACGCAAGAAGTTGAGTAGGAGCAGGCACAGCCCAGAAGACTGGGATGTAATGCAAATGACAAGGGTATGGCCCCTGTTCCTGGGCCTTTAGATCTTTAGAAGTCTTGTGCCTTTCAAGAGAGGTTGCTCCCTGTACAGTACCACAAACACAGGGTAAGTTTTTCAGTTGCATGCTTTCAATATAATGTGCATTGTAATGTAAATGACTGATATTTCTTCCTCATATCAATGAAAAATTAAAATGCATTATTTACATTAGAGGGATAGGACACGAAAAGATCACAGTGGGAACATAACAAAAGTGAACAAATGCATACTATGTGCAGACTTTTTCGTTATCGTAGACTTCAGATGACTAAGATTTTAATCAAAAACTTAATGCCTTCCTAAAGGGCTAAGAAGAGACCTTGCTAATATATATGGTAGAGATGGAATGGAAAGTAGAGCCAGTCTCAATGACTTGCACGCTAGTCAAAAAATGGTCAGCAGTAAAATAAGTACAACATGAAGTTACTTCAGGAGATAGCTTAATAAATTAACTAGTCACTCACATGAGGTTAAGCACTGTCCCAGGGAAAAGAGACAGATGCAAAAATTGCTGCCGCAATTTAAATGGAAATCCTAACCGCTCCTTTGGCTAATGCTTTGCACATATGCTACTGTCAATAACAAATTTCAAAACAAATACTCTGCTGGGTTAAAAAAATGCTGTGAAGACAATATAAAAACAACTGTTCTTCCTATTGGACCACCAAAATCAGTAACAGTGGCTGAACTAATTTAATATCACACTCAACATCACCATGCCCATATATATAAGACTTTTTTCTTTTTTTAAACAACTGTGACTAAACAAGTCAATATTGAAAGACATTGGTGGGAGAATCCTTTCTCAAAAACTGATTAGCAAAATACCTAACAATTAAAATTACTTTTAAATTTAATGAAAATTAATTTTAAACTCAATGTTATGTAATTAAAACATTAAATCAACTTGTCAAATCATTAGCTACCAGTAAGTTAAATCAAAGCACCTGTTGCAGAAACAGTTAAGAATGACAAAGACTCATTAATTACCTTAATATTTACTACGAAAAGTAACACATATTCAAAGAGAAGAGTAAATAAACAAGTAAGATGAGGAACAAATGCTCATTAAAGACTGAAACAGTTAAGTCTGAATGAAGTATTAAAGGTCCAGTTTCACAGAATACTTAAAAATTTATTTTTAGTTAAATTCGAATCTGCTTATTGAAACGCCATGTTTTCTATTTCTACACTGTGAAGGAAGCTTTAGGAAAAGTTATTTTGCTTTCTCAAAAGAGAGACAGGTGCAAAACAGCTGACTTAAAATGAATGCTAATTCACCTCGTGGGTTAGAGCTGATGTTGAAAGATCAGGAACATTTTCATTGAAAACAAAGTTTAAAAAAATAAATCTCTACTGATATTTGAAGTGTGAATTAACCACACTGCCCCAAGGAGTGTGACTGCACCAATGTAATATTTAGTAAAAATAATAAAAGAAATTTCTTCATAAAGTTTTAAAAAGTTCTTAATAAATTATAGCAGCTCCCTGTCTGGATCTAGTGATGCCACAGCACTGAGCTCAGAGACTCTAATCAGGCTGGCTGTTTTTCCAAATGGAGCAGATACACATGAATCAATTACGTGAAGTCCAACATAGATGTATTCTTCTTAGTGTCCTCTACTAAAATTAATACTATACCTATTAATGAGTATAAAAAGCGCTTACAAGCACCTACATTAGGGTGTAAAGTTAGTTTTAAATGTGTGTGCCTGGTCCCTTATCAGTGAGTTGCAGAAGGCAACTGGTGGTTAATGTCTCATCTCCTGATGAGAATTCAGGATGATCAGTATCAGAACCACTGCAAAAAAGGCTTATCATTGAACCATCATGCCCTCATCTCTGTTTATAAATATAAGTCTTTTTTCATACAGGGAGGAGAAAAACAGAAGTGATTGACGACACATATGGATGGGAGAAAGCAGATATTTAGATTCATTTAAAAAAAAATTAATCCATTTGGCTGAAGAAATAACAAAAAAAAAATAATGTTGTAGGGTAGAAAGGGAGACTGCCACTAGTAAGCTCTGTATAACTTTTCTTTGAAGCTGTTATGTACATATCTAATCTTATTCCGTGGACTACCTTGCCTGTTAGTGTAAATGTCTAAAGCTCTAGAAAGAAGCATGAAGCCATAAGTAAGTGATATTTAACCAATAACACATGACACACAAATAATTTCTGGACCATTAATGAATGTCTCAGGTGCACTGTAAAGCATGGGGCCAAAGGTCTCGATTTGCCTTATCTTTCTCACAAAATGGAAATTATGAAAAATCCAGGAATAAGTGTACCAGCAAAGAGTGATACTGCTGTGTTTCCAGAGAGATGCCACTGTTAAAATATAGCTTATAGCCAAGATGAGAGCTCTATTTTTGGTCAAACACTAATTAATTTAATGGATATGACTGTATCTTGGTTTAGGCTTTAATTTAAAGATTTACCTTACACCAGTCACTAAATTAATTTGTAACACTTTATGCAGTCTGGCACAGGGATTTAGAGCTTTCCACTTGAATTTATATTTGCCAACAAACCAGAAATACCTAAACTATTGGAAGAAACATCTATGGAAACTAGAAGTCAATAACCTTTTGGAAACCATAGTTGTCCAGGATAGCAAGGAAGAAAGATGCCACCAACCTTCATTAGCATAACCTTCCCAAGTTTTTGATTAAATATATAGTCAGCATCTGCATTTTTTTCCTCAATAGCCAAGCCTGTAAACTAATTTTTTTGTTCTTGTATTTACCTCAGGGGCCTTTGTATCCTTCCTCTTTGCACACTTGCTACGTGCAGTGAAGTCTTTCCCCTCTTCTCTCGTGCAGCTATGCCACAAAGGTGGTGCTTTCAACTCCAGTGTTACAAGCAAAATCTAAAAGAAACCTTAAAAACTATACCCTCCAATTTCTAAATCTTCAGGTAGATTGATTCCATATACACATTTATTTCAGTGATATAAATCAATAGCAAGGGTGTGCATGTGGGGGGAAATAATTTTGCCCTTTTATTTGGGCAACAATCATTTTTACATCTCAATATCTATCACTTTTTATTTACCATTCTTTTATGCAGTCAGATAATGATTAGAATTAGCACATGATTAGGATTATCCAATTGCCTGTTAAAAAAATTGTAGTTTATACTAATTTTTTAACAGGGCAACTAAAAAAGTAGGAATCTTTAGATAATTCAACCCACAGAGCATTCAAATTTCCAGGAGATGCTCTATTATCCAGATTGCTAACACATCCATTGTATGTAGAAGGTAATTTTGTTTGACAGCAATGTTTAATTTCTGGTAAGTGATTCGTTTCTCCTAACTTTGTAGCTGTAAAGAGCTGTGAAAAAAACCTGAAAGTAAAAGAGATCCTTATATGTTTGTCGTTAATTTCAGCTACAACAAACTACCCACAGGATTTTATCTGACACTTTAATCTCAATATTGATTAGGGGAGATGAAGGAATTTGTTGAGCTTGTTGTTTTTCAACTGTGATTTTCTACAACATCGACATTATGACTCCGATTTGTTGGCTGTCTCAGACACAGATCAACAAAGAAATACCTAGTTGTAACAAAAAAACTTGCACAGGCACAGGGAAAAAGCCTGAAAGTTAGCATCAGCCCACAGCCAATTCTCCAGGTAAGCTGAGAACAGAGCACTTTATTAAATAGATGTGGCTGAGGTTAGACAGGAATAACCTTTGTTCTGATTTCTTTGTAGGTGGAAAGCCTGTTATTATCAAAAAAACCCAAACAAACAAACAAACAACAAAAAAAGCAAGGAAAAAACAAACAAAAAACCCCCACCAACCACAAACAAAAACCTAACCAAGAACTGTGTTCTTTCAATTCCACTTTTCCTCAGATTCCGCAGTGAAGCAATATTTTACTAAAGACCAGTAATTTGGGAGCACATAAAATAGTACATTGACCGAGTAGCTTTGAAAAACACTACATGGCCCATTCGCCATGGGCTTTTGCATCTACTAAATGTTTCATATTTTCTAGCCTTTAAAGAGCAACAAAATAGTTAAAAGTGTAAACCTGACACCAGGGTGGATTAAATAATTCCCAAGCAAATTACCCAGCAAAAGTCTGCAGGGATTTCTAGCTCACACCATGATGTTACACAGCAGCTGTATGGGAGGGAGCTTTGCTGAAAGGCCACTGACAACACAAGAAGCACACTGGGGAGAATGTTCTTTCTGACTTGCTTCCTAATCCTCCTTCTCATAGCTGACAGCCCTGACACTTCAGACAAGGCTGAAAATTAACTGTCATTACAAAACGAATGAACAAGAGTCTCAGAACAAGCTTTGAGCTTGTGAATTCTGCTGGCAACTCATCTTTGAGCAAGGGACTCATGAAAACTTTTTAAAAAATGCAAAATTTCTAAGAATTAGTGTCCCTTTTTCAGAATTTTTTGACAGAGATTACAAGTCTTTCTTGTTTCACATTCTCATGAAACAAGTCATCTGCTAAACAGCTTAAAATGCCTGAAAGCAGAAAGAACACACACACATTTCTCTTCTAAAAGCCCAACTGCAGTATATTTTAGGATTATTCCAAATTGTGTTGAATTTCTCTATTTTGAGAAAGAAAAATTATTTGTTAACAGTGTTTGTGGGACTGAAAGTAATTGCTCCTTTGTCAGAGCCCTAGAAAAGAAAAACAGCAGAAACAGCAGAAGTCTAGGTAGGTAAGTGGCCTCATAAGGAAGGTTGGTGGATACTATTCTGCCACAGGAGCTCCACATGCGTTGTTAGAATTGCGTTACAAATTGTCTGAAAGTTGTCCTGGAGGTTCCAGAAGGCAGAGGAAAGAGGGTGCTGGCTAATGAACTGCGGAATTATGAAAGGTGGAAATGAAAGAGATATAGTAGGTTAATATCCAGTTGTGTAAGAGTTGTACATGGTTCCCTAGAGTACATTTTCCTGACATTTTTCTCAGTTTCTTTTAAATATCTGAACCTAGCGATTTTCCATCTTTTCTCTTAATACTTAGTTCCACTGTCTAATAAAGCTTCCTGTCAGGAAACTTTTCTTGGTATTCAGCCTAAATGTCTCCTTTTCTCAATGACAATGCATTATTCTAGGTAACCACCTCTTCTTCTTTTGCAAGAAGATAAATTATTCTAAAATTTTAACGTTTATCTTTCACAAATAGTTATTAGCAATTATGTTCTTAACACGCTGTCAATTGGCCAAGCTTTAAACACACAGATCCCATAAATAAACCATGGTGCTAATTTTTCTTTGCAGTCCTTTGAGACTGCATTAAATTTTTTAATGCCGAGATTCTCATATGAGGGGGGAGTTACACAGGCTGCTCACAGAGTGGGTTTTGCCCCAAAATCTGATTTAAAAAAAGGAAAAAAAAAAAAGAAAATTTCCCTAGCTACTTTATCAGGATTCTGGTTTCTCAGTTTTCTGCTTTAAACCAATTTCTTCTACACTATGGAAATAATTCAGATTACAACAGCCTTTCCACTGGATGATCATGGAATAAAAGGAACTGACTGATAATATTTCAGTCTTTAGTCATTCTGAGCTTTCCTACCATTGTCAGCATGAGAGGAATACAAAAGAGCTGTAGCATGCTGCATGAATATACACTGCATAAACAGTCAAAACTATTAGCAGTGTATTAAGTGTATATATAGGCCTTGGCAGAAGACAAGAAATCCAGCACACAAATACATACTTCATAGAAAGTCTCTCAGAACAGATCTACTGCAAGTGCAGTTTAATGGAATTAGATTTGAGGGGGTTTTTAAAACAAATTCTGTATTTTTGTATGTTCTTCACCAATACTTATTCAAATCTGTCGTGGTTTAGGCCTGCCACACAGCCCACTCGCTGCCCCCCCCCCTCCTCCCTCGGCTCCCGGAGGAATGGGGAAGAGAATCGAAAGAATACAACTCCCACAGGTTGAAATAAGAACAGTCTATTAACTAAGGTATAACACAAACCACTGCTGCTACCACCAATAATAATAAAGGAAATAACAAGAGAAGAGAATACAACGGCTCACCACCGACCGATACCCAGCCC
>WYDI02037782.1:58768-69776 GCA_009867235.2 Psittacus erithacus | reverse complement strand
CCCCATGAGAACAAGGGCCTGTGAGCGTGAGGCTGTTTCTATCTGCCTATAGAGTGCTTCATCCACAGAGTCCTCTTCATTAGGCAGTCTGTAACAGATCCTCACAATAATGTCTCCCATCGCTGTTCTCCCTTTAACCCTGACCCACAAACTCTCTGTTGACTGATCAGCTGTCCTCAGACAGAATTCCACACTCTCTAGCCTATCCTTAACGTAAATAGCAACTCCCCCTCCCCGCCTGCTGGGCCTGTCTTTCCTAAAGAGCCTGTAACCTTCCATTCCAACACTCCAGCTATAGAAGACATCCCGCCATGTTTCTGTGGTGCCTATTATATCATACCCCCATAGATGTGCACACATCTCTAATTCCTCTTGTTTGTTCCCCATACTATGGGAGTTTGTATTGAGGCATCTGAGCCAAGCTCCAAATGAAGCTGGCTCATTGGCTGGAGCAACTGAAATATCTCTACATTGCCTTGTTCACAAGCAAGGGACTTATTAGACCAGGCATCCTCTTTGCAACATCCCTGGTCCGAGTTCCTGGTAGGCAGCACACCTCCCTTGAGACTGAATCAGGCTGACAGATGGGTGCCTCTGTGCCTTTGAAAGTAGAGTCCCCTACTACTATGACCCACCGCTTTTTACTGGAAACACTAGTAGTGATCCTGTTTATGGGTGCATTAGCTGGTTGTTCACGTGGCAGTGTGTGTGTATCTGACACTAAATTAGGATACAGACCCAATAGACAGATTAATACAGTCTGTGGATATGCCTAGACCTAATAAAACTCAAGTGCTTCTAGGATCACTATGTTAGATGCAGGCTGTGTGTTCTAAATACTATTAAAGTATACAGCAAACTGTTAAGTCACTTAAGTGCTTCTGAAAATTTTGCCTGCAACCGTAAAAAGCCAGTAATCTTTTAAATCTTGCTAAAATATTAATCTCAATATTTTGATTAATCACTTTCAGAAGTCTGATTTTTCAAAAGCTTGTTAGATGCATGGGACTTGCAACCTCAATAACACACGGAAAGCAACAGCCAATTTCAACAATATCTTGCTAAATTATTATGTTCATTATTAATGAGCAAGCACAAGCACAAGATTTACTTTGAAGATGAGATAAATCAAACAGGTGAAATCCTAGACAAGCAATGTTTCTTTTACATGATAAAAGTGCTTATTATCAACCAGTAAACAAATAAAATTTGGCAAAGGTTGTTCAGCACACTTAAGAGGGCAGTGACCGCTTACAATGCTACAAATGAGGCACTTGAAAAAATAAAATTCTAAATAGATTTTTGCTCTGAAAGAATGTGTCACTTTATGTATTCCTAAAGTACTGCCACTGTATTTAATAACCTCATATAGTAAATCCCAGAACAAAATCCTATTTAACCCTCAGCCTTGTCATTTAGAAATTCAGGATTGACCTGTAGCCAGAAGAATTAGCTTTTTATGAGAGAAATTCCTATTCTGATGTTGAGAAGCACTGCTGCTCTGTGGCAAATATTTAGTCGAGACAATTGTTTCTCAATGTATGATCCATGAACCAGCATCAGATAGCACAATGCAATCAGCAAAATGAATGAGTGGGAAACTATTTTTAAACCTTCACATGTATTCCCTGCAGTCAAGCCAGGCCAAAACAGGAAGGTAAGTGGATGTAAAAGAACACTCATACTTCAGCTATGACTTCAGAAGAGCTAGATGGCCCTTCAGAGAAAAAAAGGCTGAAGATTACTGAATTTGCAAATGTGAATATAGTTTTTCTATTTTTATTTTTTTTAAGTAGGAAAAAAGTTTTAGACATTACTTGCTTTGTGAAAACTAAAGGGGCATGCATGGCTTTCAGTTTACAAAAGAGAGATCTGCAACTGCTGAGCTTTTTTACTATGAAAGACATATATCTGCAGAACAGCTGGTGTACGTTGTACACCACATTTTATTTACATACATTTACTTCATACAAAATGGTGTCTTATTACTAAACTATGTATTCCATTTTCTTGTAAGATGTCAGTTAGGTGAGTACCTTGTTGCTGATCGGTTCAGACCCCACCATTGCTTGAACATGTGCTGACAGAATACCACCAAATGTGTATCACGTGTTTAAAGGCATAGCAGGTATTTTTGTGCTACACAGACCTTCAAGAACGATTACACTATTCCCTGTAGTGAGTAAACACTTTCAAAATGCCTTCTCATATTACACACATGACACTGTTGGGGGCTCCAGTTCTGTCAGGAGTCACAACACTTTTAGTGGTGTATTTAGCTGTCTGTCTATGTTCAGGTCTAGGCAAACTCTGCAGCACAGGGTACTCAGTTCAGATTTAGTTCTTGCTCTAAATTGCTGTCTTTTAGGTATTCTATTATGACATTATTTTAAAATACCCTTACAGATATAAGCATCACCTGATTGAGCAGGTATAGTCTTTTATTAATAGCAGAGATTTTGAAAGCTCTTTAAGTAATTTCAAGAAGTTTGTGTTTTCCCTAAGATGAAATGTAGCTCTGTCACACCATTTAATTTGAAGTAACGTTAAAGAAGCTGTATTTGTAGTTGGAAAAGATTCTACTTTACAACTAAACCTTTCAGGATTGCAGATAACTATGACTCTGCCACAGGTGTAACATGGTTAACACAGTAAGTCTTTATATTTTTTAATCCTTTTTTCCATGCAATTGAGTAAGCAGCCCCTTCTACACAAAAAAGCTCTTCTCAAGCATCCTCCAAAGACATTAAGAAATAATCGGAAGAGCCTGAAACTATTATTTATTTTCTAAAGAGCAGAATAGTAGACCAGCAGCATGCAGAAGAAATCATTTTCATTTAAAGTAAAAAAAAAAAAACAACAAAAAAACCCCAAAAAACCAAGGCCAAAAAAGAGTTATTTTTAATGAATGGGTAGCTATGGTTCTCTTTCTACATCAGCAAACCTACCAGGTTTTAATTAGGTCAGCACAAGACAGAGCTCAAAATTTCTGAACATTAATTGTAGTATTTTTATCAACTAAGTATATGACTTTGGGGAAATGACTTGCAGTTTTCTCACTTGCAAAATGGGAAAGGCAGTAATAATCCCAGAGAATACATGAATATTTAATTACTGCCAATTTATTCACAATAAGTAAGTAGTACATTGGCCTGCAGGTAAATTAGTACTCAGCAAAGTCACTTAAAGGTCAAGCCATTAAGGTTTGGAGAATATCTGAAAAATATTTAAAAGTCATTATTTCTGAATTTCGTCATTCATATCTTTTTACTCTCTTCTGAATTGTCACCTAGCTACAGGTGAAGCTTAACAGAAACACCGTCATGAAAACTCACTTTTTATCACTCAGGTCTTTGTAAAAGTGTTAACATGCTTCACCAAATAGCAGCGACAGAAAATTATTTGTGAAAGATGAAGGAGAGCCTCTGAAAATCTGGCAAGATACTTATCTTAAAAAGCACCTAGAAGTTAATGCCATGGCTATAGTTGGTTTGACATTTGCAAGAATCTGTTAATGTACCCCTGCTGAGCCAAACCCATGCTATGAATTTGCCCGGTCATGCACTAACAATAGATATGGAGCTGACTATGAGAGAATAAAACCTTGTTTTTCTTTTTTTTTATATTTTTGTGAAGTATTAAAACATGGCAGATAACACAGAATTTCCTCAGGCAGAGCAAGGACACTAAAGAGATTATGTTCTAGAAAACTAGAGAATGGGACAGAATCAGGGAGATTTGGAGCTTTTCAGGAAGCTTCAGAGAAAAACATTTTTACATCAAGACTAGATAAGACAGAAACTACTGGGGTAAAAGCAAGAAAGTTCTAATAATTCTGAAGAGAAACTATAGGAATGAAGCAGGCTTATGTACAATTACCATTCAAAGAAATTTTCTGCAAACTCAGGGAATTCTCCAGAAGCTGAGAAAGTTAGACAGAGATTGTTGGTTTATATTTTTAGCTTTTGCAAGCAGAGTGAAACATTTCTTAGTATCCTGTGCAAATCTTGCATGTCCAGCAACATCTAGGACTTCCTGAGGGCCAAAGGCATGAGTGCGCAAAGCTGGATTTCTGGAGAATAATTCACTGAAGCTCCTCAGGTGTCTCACAGGGCCAAAGGTAGTTGGGTTGTGGCTCACAGATTTTGTAAAAGTGTAAAAGGTAGAGAAAATCTGAGAAATGTAGCAGTGGAACAAAGATCTCAAGTAGTGTGTCTGTCAAAGCTATGGGAAACTTAATAACAATGATTAAATATATTGGACATAATGCAGGACCACTGAGTGACCAGCTACCCCAAACTGAACGGAAAAGAGGAAATGCCGTATAGAATTTCTGTAACGTCCTCTGTCTTGTTTTCCTAGGTGGGATTTGTCTCATCTAACTAGATTTCAAGAAATGTAGATGTCAGTCTCTGAACTAGGTACACAATATCCATTTTTTGCTTGTCCTATATAAGCATCACTCTATATTCCTCAAGGAAAAAAAACAACAGCAGACCAGCCCCAACTATCTTTAACCTTAATGCAGTTAACTGGTAATTTGTAGCAGATACCTACTAATCTTGCACTAAAATCTTTTATATCATTGTCTTATTTTGACTTGCCATCATCTTGAACTGAAGTGGATCCTTCTGTGGCTGCGAGGAGTAGTCTAGCAAATCATAAAAGGCAAAACTCCAAAGCTCAATATCTGTCAACTTCTTGCCCTGATAACCCTTCATAGTGTAATTTTGAGCAAGACAGCCTGTGTGGGCCACAACCAGAGCCTCACCATGCTGATGCATGAAGCTAACTGTGTGGGACAAAGAACCAATCTGCATCAAGTAAAAGGGCTAGGATTGTTAAAATTGTTGCATAGGCACATGGCCCTACCCTCTTTCCCAAATTCTCTGTCAAGTGGTAGCTTTGCACTGTAATTTTGTTTCTTCTAAGAAAGAAGCCAAGAAACTGATCAAAAGAATTGAAAAATCTACTCTGGATTCAATAACTATGCATTTCTTCTTTAATTGTTTATCCTGCTTACACAACTTAAAGCATACTTGCTTTATTGCAGAACTAAAGAGCATAAATATATGATAGGAAATTTAATTTAGCTGCCATGAAAATGGCCTTGGCAAAGAGGTTTAGAAAGCTGGTAGTAGAGAATCATCTCATCTTCCCATTCTTCCCATAATTTTTCTTTCCATTTGGCTAAACCCCCAGTCTTCTACTGCATCTTTGCATTGTTTTGTCCTTTCAGAGCTTCTTTCGGAGACTGGTGTTTAGTCTCAGCTGCTAGTGTCAATGAAGTATGCCCAGACTAATTTAGTTTTTTATTTTTTTTTATGGCTAGAGCTATGTGTGTAATGATTAACAAATGGAGGCAGTAGTATGGAAGCATCCTAAAGAACCAAAGATTTCAAACACTAATGATTTACAATGATAAGTCAATATTGATGCATAGCTTCCCAAGGGCTAGCATTTGCTTTTGCTCCTCCTTGTTTGATTTCCATCAATAGGAGTACACACTCTGTAGCTTGGAGAACTATTCATATTCAGCACAGAAGCATTTAGTGTTAAATCCCTGAATCATAATCTTATAATTGACCACATTTATTTTTCCATGTGATAAAATTATTTTAAAAATTAACAACTGTACACTTACTGGAGGTTCTTTCATATTCAGCAAGGAATGAGATGGAGGGAAGGTGCCCAGGCGCTTTTTGAAACCTTCTTCCACTGTCATACCCCAGAACTGAGTGTAGTTGGCAGCTTTCCATCTTACTCACAGACAGAAAACAAATAAGCAAAACCCATATTAGAGACACCATTCACATTAATAACTTGCTTCTTTGTAAGAGCATCACTAACATCCAGAAATAAATCTTTCCAATTACATTTCAAAAGCTTGTATTCAATACACACAAGGAAACAGCTTAGAGAAGAGAAGCTGCATGGAGAATTCGTAGAAGACTTCCAGTATCTGAAGGGGGCCTATAAGGATGCTGAGGAGGGACTCTTCATTCGGGACTGTAGTGATAGGACAAGGGGTAATGGGTTCAAACTTAAACAGAGGAAGTTTAGATTAGCTATAGGGAAGAAGTCCTTCACTGTGAGGGTAGTGGGGCACTGGAATAGGTTGCCCAAAGAAGTGGTAAATGCTCCATCCCTGGCAGTGTTCAAGACAGGTTGGACAGGGCCTTGGGTGATATGGTCAAGTGTGAGGCATCCCTGCTCATTGCAGAGGGCATGGAACTTGATGATCTTAAGGCCTTTTCCAACCCAAACAATTCTATGACTCAACGATTTAGTACAGGCTCTTCTACTGTGAATGGGTGTAGGATGGAGCAATGCTGCAGTGTATGGAAAGTGGTGATTTGAGATCAGTATCATATCAGCCTGCAGGAGATAAGCAAGCAATACTTCAGGGAAACACTGGAAAACAAGGTGCTTGATCACAACAATTAGTGTTGTCTTGAAGTTATGCTCAAATTATGCTTCAGGTCAGATGCCCACAGAGAACTAACATCTTCACGTAGTGAGTTACATTGCCTTCAAGCACTGGAGCACCAACAGCGAGACACTGTTGAACCCAGCAGAAAGCCCACCTGACACATTCTGCCTGACTTTTACACCAATAGCCAGACTGAAAGAGAGGGCTCTCTATGGCTGTTTAATTATTCCATCCCTGCTCTTAAGTGGACTAGACTGAGACTGTAGCGTTAACTGCAAACTGTGTGCACAACAGAAAAAAAATGCCTTGGGGTCATATACATTTAGAAAACACTGAAATTTATTACTAGAAAAGAGCTGGGCCACAGGGGAGAACATTATTTTTGCCCAGTTCTTTCTTGCTTGTGTATGAGGAGTGAGGAGACAGGCTTGATGCTGCCCAGATGAGAAGCCTCACTACTCTTGGTCTGTGTGTAGTCAGTGAAGAGAGCAAGCAGCTGCAGAAATTGAGTCATATCTCAGCTGGGCTTAACCACCCTGGGGCAAACCTTACCATTGACCACTGACAAGAGGCAGCTGAAGGGCTCTGGGTGCCTAACTTAATCGTCTATCCTAAATTAGTTGGTTTGAATGTCTCCCGTGAAGTACAAAATGTTTTAGCATTGAATCACTGTTTGAAATCTGGGCAGTCTCAGTGGTGAATTTAGCATCTCAGCTTCTAGGAAGGCAATCCCTGTATCTGTCTGGAAATAGCAGGATACCACAGCACACTTCCTGCACTGAGGTTTCTCTAATCCCTCTGCACTACTGGGGGAGAGCAAGAACTGGTAGCAAGAGAAACACTGAGCCTCACAAAGTTCTGATATCTTGGTCCTCATTTGACCTATCTTCTCCTCTTCCAACATTACCTAGAGCCCCGTTATGTGGAACAGTGCTCTTGAGCGGGGAGAAAAATTACTTTAAATATCTATCCCAAGTAATAAAATGAAAAATAAGGGAATGTTACCTAAATAACATATTGTGAGGAAAAGAAATTGTACTAAATTTGGAGAAAGCTTTAGGTAGATGTTTGCAATGCTAACTCTTACCAGCATGAGACTTTCAGTATTTTTCCATTTAAAACTCTATAATCTGCCAGAAATTTAGGAATTTTCACAGATGTACACTTACAGTCAAATTGCTGTAATGTAAGTGGGGGAGGAAGGGGTGAGCAGGGCTGCATAACTTGTAATTTGCGCATATGTACAATGAGGAATACAGTGGTTTACAACAAAACCTTAAATGAAAAGTGTTCTCACCCATAATCTCCAGAATTGATGTGCTGAATTAAGTCTTGGCGAACAAGACATATTTCTTTTGAACATTTCCAGAGATTTTGCAAGCATTTGCTGAAAGGGCAAGAATATCACTGAGCAGAAAATAAATTGTCAAAGATAAAATATACACTTTAACAGCAGAAGGAGGTTGGAGAAAAAAAAACCAAAAGTGTTAACAATATAAATGTCACACGGTATTTACAAAAACACGATGCTACTTCTTGCTGCTTTACTACCTAATGAATCCTAACTGGAACAGGGAGGGAAGGTTTACAGCTTATGGAAAAGGCTGTATCTGAAAAATTTTGCTTCCATCTTTGTTAGACCGAACCAGGTGTAAAAGACAATGTCCTGTAAATGAGACCTTTTGAAACCTGGAAACCCAGAAAGAAGCCATTTGTCAGTAGACATGTTTCTTCAAAGGCTATAGTCGGGACAGCAGGAGCCCCAGCTCTGTTTGCATGCTGCTGGAGTCCCCTGGGCTTCCCTGGGGCTGGAGATGCAGGGCTGGTTTTTGGAGCAGCAAAGCAGAGGGGCAGCTCAGGCAACCATCTGCAGGGACTGGCAGTAGAGCTCCCCTGCCTGCGCCACCTGCTCCTGTACCAGAGCAGAGAAAGGAATGCTCAATCAGTTCATCCCTTTCCTATGTAATTATTCATACATATTCTTCCTTTGTGAAATAATGTCAGGTTTCATCACTCATGCCAAAGAAGCAGAGGAAGACATTCTAAACTAATCCCCTAAACTTTAATGCTATTTGTTTTGTCTACGTTCAGGTCAGCGCCCAGCTCTAGGCTGCAACCATTTTGAGTTAAGTCAGAGCCAGCAGACTGATGGAGCAGGAACAGAATTAGGCCAGGGAGGTGGAGATTTTAGTACTTTAATTTTTATATCTTGATTAGAAAGCCCATGGGATAACTCTTGCCATTCTTCTAAATTGGCTGTAATCTAGTTCTACAATAGCCTAATACAGCACTACTCTTCCAGGTATTTTGATTTGAGTACATTTTTAGTATGAATGTAAGCATGCAGACTACCTGAATTCCTCTTTCATGACATATGCTAAATAAAATCCAATTTGCTGTTCTCTAAAACATTACCAGGAATTGCAGTTGTCTTTAATTATTGCTCCTTCTCCGTAATACCGGCCACCTCTATAACAACCTGTCAACATAACATATAGATGTGTGAAAAAAATTATCATTTTTTATGTGAATTAACTCAAAACTCTTGCTACCATTGAATTAATTAGTTGTATGCAATGTTCAGAAATTATTTAGTTGAAAGTCAGCAACATTTATTCCCAGTTTCTTTCAGGTAATGGAGGCAGTTTGATGTATTTTAATTGTTTACCAGGTACATTATCATTCATAGTAAATAAAATCAGCAACAGATTCAAAACACCCACTGAAAAATTATCTTACATGTAAAAAATATAATTCTTCAAATAAAGTTATTTTTCAGTAATTGAAATCAATAGAACATATTTCTAATAAAAAATTATTTTCCATTTGTCAATTAAAATAGAAATAAGATTTTCGAGTTATAGAATTTAAAAAAACTAATAACTACTCCAAACCTATTGCAATATCGTAATATATTCTTTTTTCTTCCCAGTTTAATTTCTTTTTGAAAAGCAGGTAGATCAATTATGTTTCAAGGAAACGTGTGTTTCATATATTCTCCAAACCCGATATAAAACCTAAACTGAGGGATGATTTTTCAAAAAAAATAAATGCTTCCTAATTTTTTTCTTGGATAATACTTCAGTGAGAAAAGACTTTGTGTGTGTTTTAAAATCTTCCGCACAAACTCTTTCTTTGGTGTGCTTGATTGTCAAAACTTCAATAAAAGAAAGATCCAGAATCACAGAATCACAGGATGGTCTGGGTTGGAAGGGACTGTAAAGATCATCTATTTCCAACCCCTCCTGCCATAGGCGGGGATACTTTCCACTGAATCAGGTTGCTTAAAGCTCCATCCAGCCTGGCCTGGAAGAATGTCTGCACAGGGCTTTGGATCAAGCCTATAACAAACACTGTACATTCATCACATGGGTCTTTGTTTTCCAGCCAGGTAGAGATCATGGTTCCTCCCCCACTGAAAAGGTTTGAAGTCAGAACCCTCAAGTTCTGCTTTCTCCTCCATTTTCAAGAAGCTTAAACATATATCATGTTACTATAGTGTTGACCTGCAGTAGCAGCAGTATATCATGCTTTTTTTTGAGGTGTGAGGAAGGCCATCCCCTTCTTATGGTGAGGGCTGTCTGCCATGTGCGTCTCAGCTGCCTAAATGTCCCTCGTTGGCATTAGCCATAGATAATTTCATACCAAAGCAGACTAGAGCTGAGGAATTAATTATAGGTGCCTGTCTTTCCCTGTTAGTCATACAGCAGGCTATGTTAGTGCAGGTATAAGAGACATCCCAACTACGCAGTCTGGCATCCAAAGTGCCTGTTCTAATTCAGCTTCTGCTGAGACCTGAGGCATTTTTCAGAGAATACATGATGCACATTACTTAAGTGTCACACTTTGTCACAGTCTGCCACAAAGTATGCATCAGCAAGTAGCTGGAAGAAGGTATCCAGCAAGATACTTCAAATATATCAAGAGAAGGAAGTACTGATGCAGCACCTGAGGGACAGAACCTCACTGGAGCTCTGCTGTCAGGCGTCACCAACCACACCTGGTTAAAAATGCAAACATGGACAAGTACAGAAGAATCTTTCTTATGGTAAATGCTTAGGGGATTGAAGATTAAAACCATACAATTTCTTTAGTCCAGCAAAATTAAGACTAAGAGAGCCAGGAATGCTGCCTGTGGCATCAGTGGCAGAGGGCAGAGATATTGAAGATCACGAGCCCATCTGTATGTTGCATCTCTGCCCTTTTACCAGAGGTTTGCTGCTGCGCCTGGGCTGAGCCTGCACCACCCACAGCTTGGATACACGGACCCTTGGAACCTCGAAAGCACCCCAGCTCCCACTTACTCCATGTAGCATTGGTTGTATGATGTGTAGAGGAGATCCTGCCTTTGAAAATCCAGCCCAGCACAGGCAACTGGGGTGCCAGGAGGAGCTGTGCTTCAGTGCCAATCACTTCCAAAGCAGCTCGAATCCCTTCATAGGCTGCCAGTAACTCTTTTTCAGTTGGGTATAGCTTGCTTCAGATCCTCTGTATCCCCGACTCCAAAAGCCGAGGGGTCGACCTCGAGTCTCCCCTGGAGCTTTCTGCCAGAGGCTCCAGGTGGGACCATTCTCC